>JAOBAT010087294.1:0-18218 GCA_026413305.1 Hydrozoanthus tunicans
CTTGAAGAGTAAAAATGATTGGTGTTATTCATTCTAACTTTTAAACCAGTTGGTAAAACCCTATAAAGTGACCATTCATTTTGCTTGTCTTGAAGAGTAGAAGTGATTGGTGTTATTCATTCTAACTTTTGAACCAGTTGGTAAAAACCTATAAAGTGACCATTCATTTTGCTTGTCTTGAAGGGTAGAACTGATTGGTGTTATTCATTCTAACTTTTGAACCAGTTGGTAAAAACCTAAAAAGTGACCATTCATTTTGCTTGTCTTGAAGAGTAGAAGTGATTGGTGTTATTCATTTCAACTTTTGAACCAGTTGGTAAAAACCTATAAAGTGACCATTCATTTTGCTTGTCTTGAAGAGTAGAAATGATTGGTGTTATTCATTTCAACTTTTGAACCAGTTGGTAAAAACCTAAAAAGTGACCATTCATTTTGCTTGTCTTGAAGAGTAGAAATGATTGGTGTTGTTCATTCTAACTTTTGAACCAGTTGGTAAAAACCTATAAAGTGACCATTCGTTTTGCTTGTCTTGAAGAGTAGAAGTGATTGGTGTTATTCATTTCAACTTTTGAACCAGTTGGTAAAAACCTAAAAAGTGACCAAATAACTTTTCTAACTTATGAAACAGTGGTTAAAACCTTATAAAGAACCAATAAACAGACAAAGAATTCCTATAACGTACTAAAACAATCACAGTTTAGCCTTTCTCTACCAACCTTTGACCAGGAGTAAGGCAAAAGGAAGAAGATAAAAACACTTACTGTATCTGAATATGGTGGCTGGGCAAGGTTAATTTGCTCAATACGAAGTCGTCTTTCAATCAAATCAATGAGAGAGTGTGATGGTCGCTTTGGCACAGTCGGAGTTTTAATACTCGGTCTGGATCTTGTAGGGAGCGTGTTTCTGTCATGGTTTGTTGCGTTATTGTGAGTCTCTAATAACACGCTATCACCCGAAGTCTGAAGCCCTCCGGGTGTGCTTGATGCACTGATAATCTGCCTTTCCGTAAACTCGTTACTATTAACACTGCTCGAGGAGCTATGGTGTTTGTTCAAAGAATTGTTTCCGTCTGTTCCAAAAGCTCTCCGAGTTGGAATTTTCGAAGATCCTGGACCAGGTAGTGATGGCTTCTTTGCTGGAATTCTGGGTTTGGGTTTTAAACTAGGCTTCGGCGCAGGTTTGGGTTTCGAGTTTGCTTCTGGCCCAGTATGACTTGGTAGTGTTCTAGATTGTAAGGGTTTTGGGCAATCACCAACTTGTTGACTGCTTTGCGCAGTTGTGCATACTGGCTTCTCTGGACCACTGTGTGTCTCAGTATTGCTTTGTGGGCTCGTTTGTGTCTGTACGTCTGTCCCCCCTGTACTGACGGAGTCCTGGCTACTTACGCTGGAATTGCTCTCCTGTGAAAGTCTTGACGGAAGTGGAGGTGGTCGACGTTTTGGCTTTATGGGAGCCTGATTTGGAGAACGCTTGTGTTCTGGTTTATCATTTTCACAGAGGCCTCTGTCGCTGTCTGTACTTGTTTCCTCCTGGCTGGATGTCGACATTCGGTAAGGATTAACGGCCCCACCAGTTTGGTTCCGATTTTGCGGATCTGTAGCAAAACTTCCTTTTTCATCTGGAACAGTTTTCCTTGGTGCTGCTCTAGGAGGAGGCACGGGGCAGTTTAAGCTCTGCGCTTTCGCCTCTGACTTCTCTTCCTCAATAACCATCTGCTTCCTGTCTGGAATCCTGGGAGGATGCTTGTTTTGCACAGTTGGATTTTCGTCTGGCCGGGTAGGTGAGTGTACATCCGGCTTCCTAGGAGGTAATGCTGGTTTTGCGATTACAGAACCATCCGGAGATGTGGACTGGGGTTGACACAGTCTCGGAAGGGAACCAAACGGTAAGAAGTCAGGTCGCTGTGTTTTAGCAACAGGGAGTGATCCTTTTCTGTTCGGCTGGGGAGGAGGGGTCTTATTGTGCTTATCACAGAAAGGTACTGATTTCAGGGCTTCATTCGATGACTCTTCTGAAGGGAAAACGCAGGTGTTATACCCTGACATATTTTGATTAACAGTAAAGTCCAAATAAACTCTAGTTTTTATTTTCAGACGAAAAGTAGAACACTTTACGAATAATAATTTTTAAAAATAGAACCTTTTTTCGCCACTCCTATTACATTTCTTAGACTTGAAGCGTGTAATGCTGACGCAGCAGGAGGCATATGACTTAGCAGGAGGGATTAAGCTGAGACAATCTTTTTATCTCAAAACATTGGATTCTGGCTACAATAGTCCCATTGTTATAACTTTAACCAATGAATTATTCCCTTGAAATTATTTGAAACAAAAGTTTTATTTTTTTTTAATAGAAATGAAATTTTTTAAACAAAACCCAAAAATCACTGCTGCTATGTCAGAGGTTACCAGTCCCCGACCTGCTCGGTCGAAATTTACATTTCAATCTTTTTTGATTAAAAAGCATACTCAAACGTAGAAATTTTCGTTTGTTATTCGAATTTTG
This sequence comes from Hydrozoanthus tunicans, assembly GCA_026413305.1. NCBI lineage: Eukaryota > Metazoa > Cnidaria > Anthozoa > Zoantharia > Hydrozoanthidae > Hydrozoanthus > Hydrozoanthus tunicans. The sequence goes on from JAOBAT010087294.1 coordinate 2,506, forward strand.
AGTTATAGGTGACAACAGTTTTAGTCTAAAAAGGAAAAAATTAAGCTTTATAGGGATATTAGGGACAAAGACGAATACAAAAACTGGCAAGAAACGATCTACAAATATAAATGCTCCAACTGCCAAGTCATTGGAATGAAAGGTCAAAACGTTGCCATGGGACTAAATGAACACAAACGAGCGACTACAAATGGTGATTTCAGCGATCTAATTGCTGAACGTCACCAACTACCGAACCACACTACTGACTAGGACTCGGCACAATGTTTGACTTCCAGTACTAACTAGTTTTAATTACTAACACTGGAAAGCTGGTTTACTAACTTAGAACTTACTCCTCTCAACAGATGTCAACATTTACCAGTGTCCTACAAGCACGACGTAAAAAACAGCAAATGGAACAGAAGAGCTAACTTACAGATCGAAAACGACCTGTCAAGAGACATTACTTAAGTCCAACAGCCAATCACGTTGCAACTTAACTGACCAATCAGTATTCACATACATTTATTTAGTACTCAACTGACGCACTGTTTCTCACTTGATGCATGGGTTGTCGAAATGACAGTCACTAACATGGAAAACAGTCCTTTTCAGGACAACACTAACCGGGATGAACTCACCCTACCATCTACTGTTGCTCCATTTGCTGTTTTATTATCAAGTGTTATGTAAGGAGAGATTACAATACCTTTTGATCCGCCACTGCTCTGCTCAACAGGATCTATTCGGGTCTTCGATAACATTTCTCTTATCTCATTAAGAAGAACTGGGTTTTTGTGGTCGGAAACATGTGCTTCGTGACGATGTCCTGCAGGGGATTCTATTTTACCTGTGCTGTCTATGCTACTGGTTGAACCGTGTAACGTATGAGATGGACTGGCCTGAAAACAGCATAAGTAAACACTCAGGAGAAAAGATATGGCTACTGCTGGGATCTAACAACAAATGTTCAATGACACTATAACTTTTGACCTTTTTCAAAAATTGAACACCAAACAATAGCTGTTAACAAAAACTACACGCATTGCTGTTTCCTGTCCACTATATAGTCAAACCTCACTAAGACGGACGCTTCCGGGATCGGCATTAATTTTCCGTTTTAGAGAGGTGTTCACTAAAATTACAGAGACTTAAAATATATGAGACGACTGAGAAAGCGCCCGACAGAGACCGAGTCTTGGTGTCCGCTTTATTTGGGTGTTCATCTTCAGGGGTTAGACTGTGTATAATAAAACTTAACAAACATTTTGTCGTCTTTGCCTTTCGTTAAGAAACTTCATTTGCGTATAATTGTTTATTTGGTCACAGGGTACTTGTAGTACGTAGTGTCTGGTGAATGAATGAGTCTTTGATTTCCCTTGGATGAGGACTGCTAATCAACTGCAGGTTAGCCAACATCAGAGGTAGACCTCAACTGAACAACTGAGGCAACTGGAACTGGTTGGCAGATTGCTTTGTTCGTGCAAGGGGTGTGGTAGGGGTCAGAGGGATGATGCCATAAAACGCGCAATACACACTAACTACTGTAAAAGTGATAACTGACCTTGTTTTTCCTTCTGGGTGGTTTGTGAGGTCCCTTAGGTGAGGGTTCCGCAGAGGAGTCAGACCCAACATCTGGGGAATTCTGTATCTGTGCTGCGGCTTCTAATTATGGGACAAGCCAAAACCCATTTTAAGTTTAACCAGAACTCGTTTACTTAAGCTCACAGACTTTTCTAGGAACGTTTTGAACAATTTCGATTCGAACAAAATTTCCAAAAAAACGTCCCAAACTTTTAAAAGCTCTTTCAAATGGGTTTGAATCTAATCAGCTACGGTTTCTTGTAAAAGAACCAACCACTTACATTTTTCTAAAAAAACCTAATGCTAAACTTTGCCCGAGGGGAATGCTTGGTAAGTTTTCTCCCTCTCAGTCAGCTACTAACATCTAAATTCTCCTAACACAACAAAAACAAAATAAGTAATTTGGTAATGAGAAAATGATTATTGATCAAACAAAGCAAACCACTGAGGATGAAAAGTGAAATTCTCCCAAACTTGCTGCATGAAAAGTATGGGCTTTAGTTGAGAGAATTTACAACTGGGACCAATAGGGTTTACTTTTAAAACACAACACTTAAAACACACCACAAAAATGAAAACGATAGTACGTTATCACCAAACCTGCTTTTTCTGTGTAGAAAATTGCATTGGGCTCATCAGGATTTGGAGTAGAAATGACTGACGATAATGCCCCTGATATCCGCCTAATGCTTCCTTTAGTCGAGCGCTGCAGTGTTGTTTTAGGAGATTTTGGCATATGCTTCGATGGTTTACCATAAAAACACTGTCAGGAGACAGAATAGCAACAGTTATCTACCATACCCTTGGTTGTCTTTTTATGCGTTTTAGAAGTTTATCACAAACATATTGTCTAGAGACATATTAGTTAACAATTTTCTATCTCAAGGGAATTGCTTTGATAAAAATTTCCCAAATTCACACATGTTCAGTTGTTATGGCCACAGAAATGAAAAGAAATGAGACACAAAAATAACCGCCTAAACATTTCAGGAAGGTTTGAACAAAAACTCTACAAGTACAAAGCAGAAAACTAAAGAACATTTTTAAGGATAAACATAAAAAATGATCATATCTATTTCAGGTCGATTTTATTTTAATGTGCCTGTCAAGTGTTGGCAAATCAGAAACGAAATAACAAAAGTCCAACCAAAGATAAAACCCGAAAACTCACAGATACTTTTCCATCTCTGTCAATATGATGGCCATGTTGTTCTTCATAGCTGCAATAAAAAAGAATTGTTTTATCAAAGTATGTAATACTAGAGACAAGGAATTTCCTAAATTTCTAGATTTCAAGGACTTCAATAGATTTCAAGGATTTCCCCAGATTTCAAGGACTTTCCTAGATTTCAAGGATTTCCCTGGACTTCAAGGATTTCCTTAGATTGCAAGTACTTTCCTCGATTTCAAGGATATCCCTAGATTTCAAGGACTTCAATAGATTTCAAAGGCTCAATAGATTTCAAGGATTTCCCTAGATTTCAAGAACTTTCCTAGATTTCAAGAACTTTCCTAAATTTCTAGGGCTTCCTTGGGTTTCAAGGACTTTCCTAGATTTCAAGGGCTTCCTTGGATTTCAAGGACTTTAGTAGATTTCGAGGACTTCCTAGATTCCAAGGCCTACCTTGCGTTTCAAGGTTTTCCCTAGATTTCAAGGATATCCCTGGACTTCAAGGATTTCCCAAGATTCAAGAGCTTCCCTGGGTTTCAAGGACTTAATAGATGTCATAGAGTTCCCTAAATTTCAAGAATTACCCTAGATTTCAAAGACTTTCTTAGACTTCGAGGGCTTTCCTAGATTTCAAGGGCTTCTTTGGGTTTCAAAGACTTCCCTAGATTTCAAGGATTTCCTTAGACTTCAAGGATCTACCAAGAGTCAAGGATTTCCCAACGTGGTAATAGAAACCCCGTTTTACATGTCATTTTAAATTCAGTTCCTCCAATCTGGAATTCGTGAATATTTTACTTCATCAGTTTTATACTATTTAAGGCTTTGCATTTGCAAGCACAGTCTATTATTTTAGCTGTACCTTGACCAGGAAAAGGGTATATTAGATAAATTTCATGATCAAGGAATGTCCTAGAACTCAGGAACTTCCATTGATTTAAAGAACTTCATTAGATTACATGGCCTTGGCCTGGTTTAATATAGACTTTCCAAAGTTTCAAGGACTTCCTCGAGATCTCAAGGATTCCCTCAACTTCAAGGATTCCCTGGATTTTAAAGGATTCCAAGAACTTTCCTGGCAAACTAGGAGCCCTTAGCTTATCACTGATTTTTCTTATTATTTTATAAGGGCTTCTCTATACTCTCAAGGGTTAGCCTGAATTTTCTAACTTCTCTGGATTATGAAGGATTTGCTAAGCTTTTCAAAGAAACTCACGAGTTTAAAAGGGCTTTTCTGGATATAAGGCACATTGCGAATCTTCATAATTTTTTCCTGGATTTTTAAAGACTCCCTGAATATCCGAGGTTTTTCTGGATTTTAAAGATCCAATTTATAAAAAACAAACCACTTACCTTATAAGTTTGGTTAGTGCATGTTCCACATCTATTTTCCCATCTCTTACATCTTTCATGAGTTGAATTCTATCTTTTTCTGCCATTGTTATATCACAAGCCAAAAAATCAGAAGAGTCTGGTCGGTTTCGGTTTCGTTTTGTGCTTCGGAAAATTCCTCGCTTTACCTTCTGCTTATTTGCATGCCTCTCATCTTCTGAATCATTTCCCTATGTTTTGTTTTTAGTAAAGGCCAGATAAAGAAAGTTAGATTAAATATCAAGCACTACAATAAACATTGATTGGTGTTCACGTAAGAAATAAAAATGGGCATGAATGACTTCAACAAGTCAAATGAACTAAGTCTAGCAAATGAATGTTACCCTTAAGAGTCTTAAGCACATGACCATAAAGGTAAAAGTTCTGATGAGACCTTTTATCTAGTGAAAGGGGAAAAGTAGAGTCCAGGGTCTGAGGTTAGTCAAGTTGAGTGATCATTGGCTCCACAATGTCATAGGTAAGGAAAACCAGACATTATTCCAACCTTTTTCCAGTTGCTTAACATCTCGTTTGAAGCAATAACTTTACATCAACAACGCTAATTTTAAAACTACATTAAGTTGGCAGTAACAAAATGGTGTTAAAATGGATTATTTATAGTTCAGCTGTGATTTCTTCTTTCAAATTAAAAAAATATGTATGGGGCAACCTTCCAATTTCTGTTAACCTTTTACACTTTAATTACCAAAGCTCAGTTAAAACATAGCTATTTAATCAAGAAAGACAAAAATATGAAAGAGATTTATGGAGCCTTCAACTGAGTTAACTTTACAGTTTACGAAGACGTCCGGCAATATTTTGATCCCATGCTACATTTTATTGCTACCCTGGGGCCGGTTGTTCAAAAGTCAATTTACTTTAATCCACAAAACCTATTGGTTGTCATGGTAATCAGCTCTGGATTAGAGCTAATCATCTTTCAAACAAGTGGGCCCTGATTTTGTAAAGGAATCTTGTGGGGTGAAATACGAGGGATTGAATGGCAATAACATTATCATTGCTATGGCTGAAAAATTAAACGTCTTGTGAAACATGCATTTTTGAAGGTTATTGTTGGGGTTACAAGATGCTGGTTAGTAAGAAAGGTTAAAGTTGGTAAAACCCTCAACTTGTTTCTCGGAAACCATGCCAGGTTGATTGCTTCCTGAAATGCCAATATTGTAAACTCAATTTTAACCTTTGTCTCTCAATAGTCTTAAATACTTTTACCGATAATTATCACTCTACTCATAAAAATAAGTTTAAAAAGTTCAATTGAAGCCAACCCGAGGCCATTCAAAATCAGATTATAAACTGTATATTTTCAATATACACACTTGACTTGATGAAAAAACTTACAGAAATCTAACAAATTGCTGAATAACTTGATTGAGGATTTATTAATTTGGTGTTTAATTAATTAAATTGTGTTACAAAGACGCTGATTAGTAAGGAAAGTTAAGGTTGGCAAAATCCTCAACTTGTTTTTAGGAAACCATGCCAGGTTAATTGCCTCCTGAAATGCAATCTTGATGCTATTAAAATAATCAATTTTAACCTTCTCTCTCAATTTTTAAAACTTTACAGTTAGTTACCACTCTGTTCATAAAAATAAGTTAAAAAAGGTTCAATTGAAGCCAATCCAAGGCCACTCAAAACCAAATTAAAACTGTATTGTTTCAATATTCACACTTCACTTACAACGTGATAAAAAAAATTGCAAAAATCTAGCAAATTGCTGAATTTACTTGGTTGAGGATTTATCAACTTGATGTTTAATAAAACAAACTGAAATGTGATGAAAATGTGTTTTCATGTTTGACAGTTTAAACTCGGTGCATGCATTTAATTTTAAACAATTTTAAAAATCTAGTTTTAACCCTTTCACATCTCAAACAAAACTGTTCATGAGCAACAAAAATGCAAATTTACAACATTTCTGAAAAAAACAAACAGACAAAGCAAAGCCATGCATCCAAAAATATTGTAGTTTTTGGCTGTTTATCTGTATTTAAGTTAAATTATCAGCGTGCATAAAGAAATAAGGTTTTAAACTGGATTCAAGATGCATGACTTTCTATGGAATGATTCACTAGTCAAATTATCCCTATCATAAAAAATGCCTGTAAGTGCTTCAAGAATTAAGGTAATTCTACACAGCTAGACATTCGAAAAAGAAATATTCCATTGGTAATTTTTCAATTTTAACTTTTAGAATTTCCTTCAAGCAGTTTTACATTTACAACTTCAACAGTTTGTCTTGTTTGATGGGATACCAAACACCAACTTTTGATAAAGTAGTTTAAATAACAAGTTGTTGAAATACTGATTGAGCTGAAAGGGTTAAAGATTAACCAGTGTTTTGAGTACCTGGCCTTGGAAGCAAGTATTGAAACATCTCCGTTTATCCTTGTGTTGTTTATTTTTACATTCAGCCTACATTCAGGAACAATCAGTAGTAGTTAGTTTGCAGAGTGTGAGTGCAGTTAGGCAACAACAGACATGTTCCATGATTCACCTTTGAAACGAACAAGAATCATAGTTTTGGAGGCTATCTCACTGTCAACACAGAGGTTTATTAATAACCAAAATAATGGCCTAATCAGTAATGCATTACAGATATCAGGCTTAGATTCCCTATCAGTTAGGCGTAACTTGCTAGTGAATAAGTTTGTTTCAAAGGCAAGAGTGTTGTAACCTATTAAATATATAATGCCATCCAGAAGTACAATCAAGCATGGTTATAGCCTTTGCTCTGGTGAGACTAGGGAAAGCCAGGTCATTGGTAACCCAAATCGTTTTAACAATTTTGTTACTGTCCGTTTTCAGTACCTCACCCCACTGTAATTCAACTTTTGTTGCTAAAGTGCGGAATAAATGGCTATTATTATATCATTATAATCAAGTTGAGGTCTTGAGTAGTTACTGGGGAAGAGGACTAAAACCAAGTTGTTTCAATTCAAGGCGTTGTTACAGATTCCCTCCCTCAGTGGGGTTTAACTCCTACAGACTCCAAACAATGCATTGAAAACTATATTCAGGCAAACATATTCATGAACAAAATCACAATGAAAACAAAAAATATTTTATTTAGCTTATCTAAGTAACAATAAAGAAATTTTAAAATTGTAATTTATTTGATATTAATCAAGATTCCATTTTACTAACTATTTATTAGATACATCACGGAGTATCAAAGAAATTAAAGTGTCTCAAACAGTGTTTCATTGACGTATCAACATACCGGTTGTATACAATTTATTATTGAGTTTAAAAGCTATTTCAAAGGAGGTACAAATTCATTAGGTTAAGAACATTAGTTTATGGTAAACAAAACAAATCCTTTCACTTCCAGTTGAATCTGTAAACTTTCTCAACTTGAGCCAATACATTTAATAAAACAAGTTTGGGAGAATTTTACTTATTATCTACAATACTAGTTAGTTTTGTCTGATCGACTCTCATTTTCTCATTACAAAATAATGTCTTTTTTTGCAAAAGCTGTGTAAGGAGAGGTTACTTGTTGATAAGTTACAGGGACTGAAAGGATTTATAACAACTTATTATTCCTTGTAACTAGTATTGACTCATAGTTTTAATGGTCATAATTATTATAAATCTAAAATCATTCTCAACCAACACAGTAGTTAGAACCAAATCACAATTAAAAACAAGTAAAAAATTACCTTCATTTGTTCTTCCAGTTTCTGTCGCCGCTCTTCTTCATATCTGTAGAAGACAACTTGCATTTGTAACCAACTTTGTATCAATCTTTTTTTTCCTAGAGGGGAATTGGGGTGAGGGGGGAGGGTGGCGTCAGATCAGTAGGGAACAAGGACTAAACTGAATTGGTATACTAACTAAAGATAAATTAAATCTCTTACTGGTCAATTTGACAGCAACACATGGCCTTCAGCAGACAAATGCTGCACTTTAACGTAACACCGCTGGGCTTTCAACAACATGGGACAGAGCTTTTGGCAGGCTCAAGAGTCGATTGTCACGTGATATTTTAATTTGTCAAATTCAGTGTTAACATGATATGTGACCTGCCTTTAAGCAACAAGAAATACGATTGGTTCAAAGGATGTGTTGAACATGATTTACATTACAATAAAGGTCTAGTCAAAGATTGTAACCACCTAGTTTTAGCAAGCAACTGATCAAATGGCTTTTAGATCCATCTGTTAGTCTTGGTGAGGTCCCAGCATTTGGACTTAAAAGCCCTTTATTCCAGGCTTTTATTGTAAGTTCTTATTGACAAGAAGCTACAATGTTTCAAGGGTAAAGAAAACCAGAATTGTAGAACTGAGGCGGCGGCTGACAATAAAAACTGTCATTCCTAATTAAAACCCACTAATTATCTCATACCATTATATATCATTTTTACTTTTTTGTAAATCAGTAGTCAAAACATACCCATGTACAAGATTTCAAACCCCTTAATATTGGCTTGTGTGTTGAAAGTCATATATACAATCATCAAATCAATTGAAATGGTCAGTGAAACTGTATTCCATCAAAAATCCATGCACCTTTTTCGCATGACGCGGCTTCACGCTTCGGTAAAACCCCAATAGAAATTTCTGACAGTGTCACTACAAGGCTTTAGAAATGCTTTGTTTTGTTTCAATGTTTGATCTTGTGAAAAAAACACTCTAAGTTTATAAAGATCGAAGAAAACTGAGATAATTTATAATGAAAATCTTGATTTAAAATGTTTTACTTTTAGAATATTAGTTTGTCGAACAGTGACTGTTGAACACTTGTTTTGTCACTTTCCCATCAGTGTTTCTCAAAACTCCAAAAAAAGTCAAACTGCATAGCAGCTTTTTATGACAATAATTTGTCCCAGTTCACCGATGCTGTTCAGTTACATGTACAGCTTATTTTATAAGAAACTCAAGACGAAGGAGCAATCTAGTTTAGATGTATTTCGTTTTCAGCACTTCATTACAAGACCTCAGCTTGACAGCATTTGAATGGCTTTAATCCGTGTTTTTTGCCTTCACTCAGTAAAGAGTTTTTGTCCTCAACAATCACAAATTCAAAATACTCATAAAACTGACTATTTAATATATCTTATGTGGAATCTTACTTTTGAATAGACTCATCTTTTTTGCGTAAACTATTATATTTAATATCAGTTATTCTCAGTTTTTTTTAAAAAGCTTGTTTAATCAACCGAACGCAAGATCTCGGACATTATTTACAAAGAAGATTTTCTGCAGTGCCAATGAGCAGTTTGCAGTAAACAAAATCTAATTTAGCCAACTTTGGTGAAAAGCTTCACACAGGTTTTTTTTTATCCTTTCCACCAATATTTAGAACTTCTCAAAATAGAAAAACAGACTTCTCCAGAAGTCACGTTTAGTTCACCAGTCATAAGTGATTGAGTAGTCATTCGACAGTCAAATCTTGATCATTTCAGGTCATTTGATCAAATGACTAAATAAATTTATCAAACAAAGTCGGTTAGAACGTTGGGCAAGGCATTTGCACTAACAGTCAATAAGCCTAAATAGGGACAGCTTAGTATTTTTACACAGACTGTTAGGAGATTTTTGCCAAACCGTTAGCTCTAACAAATAAAGTGTTTTACGCTTGTGAGAAAAAGTCGTTAAGCGGCCGTTCAAGGACCAAACCGTTATTATACGTTTTCCCATGCAGGGTCACCTATTTGGAAGTTTGTAAACATAATTAGAAAAACACAGAAGTTTGTAGGTGAGATAGTGACAGTGTTCTAGCAAGCTATATAAGAAAGGACAGAGTTCCATGCTGCAGAACATAACAGCTGTTTCTAGTATCGGCGCTCTGATTGGGCAGTTGCAAAGCAACCAGTATGACAGCAAGCACTGAAGTCACTTTTGGCTCTGCATAACATTGTTTCAAGTGATTGTTCAAAAATTTTTTTTTTTCAAATTCTCAAGAGCTTGAAAATATTTATCTAAAACATCAAAATCTTCTGCATTTTAACTACAATTTTCATTTTAATTCAACAAGGCTGAGGCTCTGAAAACGGCAGGGTGCTGGATGAAAATGGCAGGGAGCTGGATAAAACAACAAGGCACTGGGTAAAACAACAGTGTGCTAAGTCCTTTCATTTTGGCCAAGCTAGAACACAGAGTGAGTGAGTGAGTGAGTGAGTGAGTGAGTAACCATGATCCAGTGATGGGGCATTCCATGGTATTGGCCTTGTAATGGAGGGGAATTTCAGAAAGTTTAAAACAGTAATTTTTTCTCAATAGTTAAATTATATTCAGAAGTGCACATACAGTAATGTTGGAGACTTGGAATGTTTTAACTTAGATGTAGTCAGTTTCAATTTTTTGTACATTTGCTTATAATATCAAGCAAAATGTTGCTGTAATGGAGGGGAATCAGAAAACTATCAGTTTTCAAACATTTATTTTTTAACTCAAAATTCTCTAAATTCTTAGTGCAAATCAGAAATACATTATATTGTTAGGAATAGCTATTGTATAGTGAATGTACCTACATAATAAAAAACATTTAGGATAAAAAGTTTTTTAAGAGGGGCTTTCAAATTCAGACATGGTAGTGTAACAGAGGGGAAGTAATGGAGGGGAAAACTGTGTCCACAATATCAAATGCCCATTTAAAAAGCATGAGGTGCTTACAATGAGGTTCAACCACTTAAAATATCAAACAGAGCCAGGTAAAAAAAAGAACTTTAAAAGAATTAGAACTGTACATACTACAATGTAGATTTAGTAGAGGCTGCTAAGAAGAGTAAACATCCCATAATATGTTGATACACCTGTACCCAGGTTTTTCCAATTTAGTACTCTTGCAACTTAGTTATCTCAAACAATTATCTTTCAGCAGGGTCTGCAAACTCAATCAGTGAATAGCAGTGTTTTCAATTCAGATCCATTTGCCAAGAAAAATAAATTTGATATTTCACAAAATTTAGGAAAATTCGGAAGGCATATTATTAATTAAAATTATTAATATTATTATTAATAAAACTTCAAAAACCTAATCCTGATAAAATCTAATAACATACCTTACTTCTACTTAATTTGAATGGTCACACTATATAATATATTCAGCATTTCAAACTGAGCCTGGGTTGTGACTGTAACACTTTTAAAGAAATGCATGGCAATCAAGTAGGTGACCCAATTATGAACTCGAGAAAATACAAAGCTCAGTGAACAAATAAATAAAACTGTGTTAAACAAAAAAAGCTATTACTCAACAGACAAAACATGCAGGTTGCAAAACGAAACTCTTCATGATGAAAAATTCAAGTTTGGCAAAATATGCTTTCCCCTCCGTTACAAAGTATTCCCCTCCGTTACAAATGTTCCATGAAAAATAAATGGATTAATACTAATTATTTGATTATTGTAGTAAATTAATATTATATGTGCTTATCTAAATTAGAACTTTGTGGGAAATGACATTTTTTGACTTTGTAGTTAAAATTTTATTAAAACTTTTTGGCCTAAAAAAGTAACGGAGGGGAAAGTAAGAGTTTGGATTTAGCTTCAGATTTCTTAAAATTTGAATTCTTAGATAAAAGTTTTGTTTTTTAAAATGTGAGGGGGGTTACTTAGTGTCTTTTTGGTTTTCTTATTCATTTTAGTTTCATTGTGATTTCAGACCAGCAAAAATCATTTTCCCCTCCGTTACACCATTTTTATTAAAATACAAAATTGATTATAATATATGCTAATTTATTTTAAAAAAATTTGCCAATTTTAGCAAAATAATTTTTTTCAGTTCTTGTGCATAATTTTTGAGATTTATAGTTTGAATCACATTTCTGTAAACTTTGAAGTGCTCATATTTTTGTCCATAATACCATGGAATGCCCCTGATACAAACTGGGGAATATTATTCTCATGTGGGTTTAGACATAATTAATTGTTAGTGATAGAAGGCAGTTTCCCATCCATTCAACACTACAGAAACTGGAGGTAAATCCAAGTACAATGAGCCAGTAGTCCTGGGAAATGTTTTGCATGGTCAGGAATCTAATCTAATCCTAACCTTGTATCAGAACACTACAAGGTATAATAATTATTGTACCCCATGTATTAATTACTGTTTACCTGTTGTTAATACCTTTCACAACACTTACTTATTTAACTGTTCTACAGCTTCCTCTACAGTCATTTCTCCTTGTTTGACAAGAATCATTAGTGCCATGCGGTCTTCCTCTCCCATAGTTATATCACTTGCATTAACATCACTTGAACCTCGGCGTTCTACACTTGGATGTGAGTGGTCACTACTCAACTCTGACTCAGACCCTGGACTTTTCTTTTTGGATTTGAAAAGTCTGAACGATAAGCCTGACTTTCCTTCTTTCTTATTCTTTGCTGCAGCTTGTTCCCTCAACTGTGGCCTTCGGGTACTGTTAACTGTGGTTGAAAATAAAAGAAATCATTGGTTTCCAGCTGTTCATGGCTGCCACTCAGACTCAAAAAGATTTTTCAAGGGTTCAGTACAGGCTTAGTTCATACTGAACTGTAAAGCCTTAGTGGCTGTCTCCTTACTACAGTAATTTCCAAGCGATTAATATGTCAATTTTTCTGTATTTAGATGTTGCTGCGGGTAGTAGGGAGGTGTAGGTAATGTGATTATTTCTAAATTATTTGGTATGTATTTTATTTCTCCGGTAAATTGGACAAACATAAAAAGAGTTTTTGTTGTTTACACTGTTCATGTCAACTTCACTTGCTTCGACCCTCTGAAGGCATCTGATTCACGACCATGCTGAAACTTTTTGACTTGTTTCATTCATGATGCAGCATAATTAGAAAAGTGATTTCCTGCACATGTGTAAATAAAACACTTACAAGAATCAGTGAACTATTCTAGTACCATCTTGAGTTAGAGAGTCAAATACTCCTGTTTCAAGTGATTTCTAAGGCCTTGTAAGTTGCATTTATTATTAAGTATCTCACAATTCTGCTCCATTCAACCCCACCACCCCACCCCATCTGAGCTTTTTTGCACTCACCCCAGCCTCTCCTCAACCTAACAAAAATGGCACTGATATTTGCAATGACACAATGCAACACTAAAATGCAGCTAGGTGAAGTCAAAAACATCACTAAATTAGATACAAAACTTTTCTATTAAAAGTGAGAAGTTCGTGGATGCTTTTTCCATTGAATTGGCAGCTAAATAATATATATATTTATATATATATTATTATTATTATATATTTATATGGAATACTGAGGAGAGCCTTTTTTTAAAAGCATTTATAAATTGCTTCAAATTTGTAAGTTCTCACACTGTTTTGCATATTTTCTTTTGTTTTTGGGTGCAGGTTATCTACCAGTGAGGGCAATCTGCTTATTTGTTTTTCTTCTTGTGACCAAAATAGAGTGGTGCGGGTAATCGCCCGGAAATTACGGTAGCACATACATGCAAACTTCAGGTTTTACACCATCAGCCAGATCAAAATGTTCGGTTTCCACTAAACCATTGATTTAGGGTTACAGTACTGGCTTTTGCTGGGAGTATTGAAAACTTAGAACTACATTTGAGAATTGATTTCTTGGTTTTCATTTGGAAGACCAAAAAAACTCAAATCTTCATAAAAATATAGAAATACACTCATAACCCCTTTTTTTAAATTTTTTTTGTGTCTTCAGTGTTCGCCATTTTTTTGTTTTCTGTTCTTTTTTTCTCTGATTCTACATGTTTTCAATGAAAAGTCTGAGAGAATTCTGATCTGAACAGCTATAAATTTGAGTATTGTGGACAATGTTATGGCCACATTTCATATCAAAGTCAATCATCTAATTTCATACTGATAGTGTCAGGAAATGAAAATGTTGATAAACTCTTTGAAGAGCAGAAACCTTACCACTATGCATTGGCAATGAATCCATACTTCTAGACAAGTTAGTATTTCGTTCAACACGCCTGCGGCGTTTCTCCTTGGCTTCTTTCTTTGGTTGTTCTACATCTAAGTATTCAAGAGACTTCCTCTGTACAGAAACAAAAAAATAACAAGGTCTCACTGTTAAGGAACGCATACTTGGTGTGTGTTTCTCTTAAATGCCAGAGAGACAGACTCAAAAAGGTCCATGCATCTTACAGTGTATACAACATGAAACTTTTTCAGTTTTATATAGCATGAAGGCCTGTAGCCGCCTTGGGTGAAGCCATTCAGATTAAGCTCCATCAAAAACAACATAACCGCCGCCTGGTTAGTCAAGTTGGTAAGGCGCCAGTCTGTCGTGCGGGAGGCCCGGGTTCAATTCCCGGTTCCGGACCTTCACTCAGGGTCTTAAAACAACTGAGGAGAAGGTGCTGCCTTTGCTCTAACATCTGCAAACGGTTAGACCTTCGCGTCTTCTTGGATAAGGACGTTAAACCGTAGGTCCCGGGGGGCAGACCTCGAAGGGGACCTCGAGTCCTATTGCCTGTTCTCCCGTGACTCCTTGAGTCAAAAATGTCATAAGAAAAAAAAGAAAAAAGAACATCAGCAGTGACAGACTGATTGGCATCCAACCATGCACAATCATCAAACACAAGGCGGATCCTTTCAAGACACTGCACACAGTGCACGCACCGATCCGACACCTATTTAAATGAACAAGATCACAGTCTGCACATCACCTTGCACACATTGCTGGCACCTGCTTCTTGTTAGCCCTATGGTTATTGCAGGTGTCAGCACCCCTTATTTACTTTATATTAAATTATGTCTTTTTAAATGTAAAAAATGTAATTTTTAGGGGTGAATAAAGATGTTGTTGATGTTGTTGTTATCACCTGAAGAAGACTAGCATTAGCAGTTAAAGTGCAGATAACATTAAAAACTTTTTTGGGATCAAATCATTTCGTGAACATACAATTTTTACAGAAAATTTTTCAATATTTGGTCAAACTGTTTTTTTCTAGTGGCTCAAACTAGCAAGATTTTCAGGCATCTTGGTTCACAACCGCGTTTTCGGGGGAATGGGTTATAACTTATAATTGAGCAAATTTGACCTTTTCTAAACACAAAGAGACAAAAGAACTGAGAACTGTATGAGGAATTGGAATCCACTTCTAAACGAAAAATCTCTGATTCATTCATTTCCATCTTAATGTGATTTGATCCAGAGATGTCCGGGAATGATATCATAACCCAGTCCCCTTGAATTATGGTTGTGAACCAACAAAACTTGAACTTCAAATGCATATAAAAAATCGAGAATACGACCGGTTTCAAAAATTATTTTCTTAAACATCCTTAGTTTCCAAACACTTTAATTAGTTACAAAAATAACTGTTAATGTTATAGGCACTTTAAAATGTTGCTGTCCTTAATAACTTACATTGTGAGACAACTGTACAAACAATTTTACTAGTATCTATACCCACGATGACTGGTAATCTCTTTCAATTTATAATAATAATAATAATAATAATAATAATAATAATAATAATAATAAAGGTTTATTGGAGATATATCTACAGGGAAGAAAAGATCAGAACTCATTTCTAAATGCCGCCACGAGAATAAATTTTATTTGTCAAATTTCACTAGTCGACACTAAACGAAAGTTAACAGTATATAACAATAGATAGATAATTAACTAAATAACACCTTAGAATCAATTTGTAT
>JAOBAT010087305.1:0-14203 GCA_026413305.1 Hydrozoanthus tunicans
TCAACTTTCTCTGCAACTTGCTTCGCAATTTTTCGTTGCGTAGCAAGTTGCAGAGAGGGATGTTACACGCGAAATTTGCCTCGTGTAACAGGGCCTTAAGACAACGCAATATTTTAAACCGTACTAAATAATACTTTCTGAAAAAAATGTTAAACTCGGGAGTTTTCTGGTTTTACACGCTATTTGTTTTTTTTATACTGAAGAACAACTTTATAAGAACAACGAGGCTAGGATGGGCCAAAATTTTAGAACAGTTTTAGAACAAGCTGAGGCTCGGATTCGATAGCTTTTTTTTAAATTTACTCATGCAGTTTCGAACTTGAACTTAACAATGCAGATATAATAATAAAAAGGATTCGTATTTTTTTGCTCTTAATCATTGTCATTGCCTCAAACTATATGCTGTATTCGTATGCTTGTCCTGAAATTATGGCTTCTTATAATAAACTTGTACCGTAGCATTTATTCTATTTAAACAATTAAGAATAATTTGAGTCTCAAATCGCCGAAAATTTAAGAACAATGAGACTCAGCCAAATTTATTAGAAAAATAAGCGTGTTTACTACAACAACGTACTTTTTTAAAACCTGAAAATATTAGTATTTTTAATTCGCTTAAAATACTCAATACATTGTTAACAGAGCTCTAGAAATTAGCAAAATAGTTTAATGTTTATATTTCGGTTTTTCTTTAACAGTGTTCCTCAGTGTATGAACTCTGTATATATTGATAAAAGATAAACTTCAGGTTAATCACTGATCATGGGATCAACTAAACTAACTCATGAGTTTTTATCACCTTAATTGAGTTGTTTATCATCCAGTATCAGTCGTTAACTCTCAATATAGCTTACGCCTCCGGGCTGAACAAGCCTTGTATCTGCACCAAATATTTACGAATACCAAGGGCTAGAACTCTAGACTATAACAATAACAATGTTTGAAAAGTTAAGGCAACCTTGAACTAGAACTATAACTTGAAGCTTGGCGATGAATCCTTACTGGCTGACCAGCAGACAGAAGTACTGTTTAGGATAAATAAACCCATCTGGCTCCAACATGGCGAACAAATGTTTATCAACATGTACAGTATCAGCAAAATTATTTGAAACTAGTTCACCTTGCTTATCTTCGAAAACCGGAAATCAAAGCTAAAACCCAGTGGCTTAGTCTCTTTTCAACTTTCCTGGGTATTCTCTATTTGTATTCCATAGTTCAGATTAGTATACTTCATTTCGGAAATAGTTAAATAGCAGATTACTTCGCTCGCCGAATAGAAGTGCCTAGCATTCCCGACTAGAAGCCCAGCCCAAACCTAGGCTGATTATTGGCCAGTTAAAAGGCAAACTAACACTTTCTATTGCGAAACGATTGACAGCTCCTAAGCTTTGTCGGGTATAACTGAATGCCAGAATTAATTCCCTCTAAAACGGACGTCGGCAAATTGTAATTGGACGGCAAAAACTTTGACTTTGAGATGAAAATAATCGAATGCTTAAGTTTTGTTGGGCTACTTAGTTCTTATGGGGAGTCTTTTCTTGCTTCGAACTCGGCAAAGTCTCACCAGGCCCTGACAGGTAAGTCTGGTCGAAACGTTATAGCAATAAGTGAATTAATCAAATTTGTCAGAATATAGATCATCTTAACCTATAAAGCTAAATGGAAAATTGTTTCGAATTTCCAATAGTTCGTGTTTCTCAGGCAGCTTAGACTTCTAAAGTTGAGAAATATGATACGTTTGGTCTTTGTGACGCCGGCCGGCTTTTAAATTGTGCGGCTTTGCATAATTTTGAAAAGCACTGTCGTTTGAGACTAAAAACTGATTTAATTGCACTTAAGTTTACGTATCGTTAGCATAAACCAAAAATAAGAAATAGGGTATTGTCCCCACAACATCATTTAGATCGTGTGGAAAAAAAATGAAACAACTTGAAGTTGTATAATGAAACGCAAAAACATTTCATTCTTTCAAATTATAGTTTATATATCGTGTATGCGCAGAAAACTTAAACCTCCCATGCAATGTATAGCTCACTTCATATCATAATCCGCAAATACTAAAACAGTAACACATTTTCACTTTGGAAAGACACATGGTTAAAAGGTGAGTATAAATAATAAAAGTACTTTGAAACTATAGAGTTTCTAGCAATATCTTTGCTTTGAGCCAGAAAAGCCGAAGGACGAAACCGGTATTTTTGAGCCAAACTCTGGTAATTTAAGTGTGTGAAAAGCTACAAATTGAGTTGCAGAGCAACAAACCTCCATCAACAATGAAACTTTGAAATACTCAGACTCAACAACAACACCGACCGTTTAAAGAAAAATATAGATGCCTTGAAAAATATTACGCAAGAGAAATTCAGTTCCTGTCAATACTTTATAATGCTTTAAAGCAGTGTTGAAGAAAACTCTCGAAAATAATTACTTAGGAAGATATTTCCTGCAACCAGCTCGTCAGTAATGTCTCCTGCTTTGAACTGACATTAAGGAGAATTACAGGGGATTATTTCTTAAACCTTGCCATAAGACAAACTTTTTTTAAATTTATACTGATGTAAAGGAAATGATCAGTGTCTAAAAGCTAAGGCTACTCAGTGGAGTTACAGCTTTCAAAGTGTAAGCGTGTTTCTATAACTAAGGCTAAGATTTATGTTTTGCGAGCGCAGTTATGCATACACTCTTTATATTTCATATAAGAACCTTTCTTATAAGGACATGAGACTGAAAATCGCCAAAAATTTCAGAACATGCTGAGGCTGAGAAAAGGTGTATGAAGAACATTTGTTAATAATTGTAACCTATTGCAAATAATTCATATGTAGTGTTATTGAAAAAATGCCTTTCGGTAGGCTTCTTGACTAAAGTTCGCAGATAACAAAATTTCATCACATGTTTTTTCATTTACCAGATGGCAGTTCTTACAGCTACCGTATTTTAAAGTTTGATATAGTACAAAGTACGTGTACAAAGTCAATGTATACATACGAATGTACCACACGCATACGGTACCTGTATTATATTGTCTAACTGATCATGACCAGTAAAATATTCTAAGAACATGTTCAAGAACATTCGAGGCTGATACTCCAAAAATATTTTTAAAAGAACGTTGGGCCTCCGCCGAAAATTTCGATGTTCTTATAAAACAAAAAGAGTGTAGATCTTGGTAGCTTGAGTTTTACAGCTAGCTGACCAAGGGCTGCCAGCAGGGCAATTTCAAGTGTCGCCCTGTGGAGCCGACAACCATAGAAATAAGGCAACTTTTCGCTGGTCAAAACAGCTGAAAACAATCGGAAAGCTAGATCTTTAAAACAAGAATTGTTTGCAATAGAACCGCCAGGTATAGGCTACAGTCTATATAGAAATACTTAAGGGACTCTGTTTTCGAGTGCATGCACGCAGTGTTTCAGTGTTTGAGATAGGGCAAAATTCTGCTTTACTATATGTCTCGGTGCTAGAATCGTCAAAGTTATGCCAGCCGACCCGCGTGTTACGATTACACGCGGGAAGCTGGAGAGCACAAGAGAAGCGTTTGCCTTTTTTCCGAGTGCTCTTTTTGCTTCTCAAGTGCTTTCCGAATTTCCCACGCCAAAAATTTCCATGCACTCTATATTTGTAAAATATATATTTTATAGGAATATCAAAGCTGAAATCGGCCAAATTTTTAGAGTGTTTCAAGAATAATGCTAACGCTCAGATTTTGTATAGCCATGGCCACTTCGTCCTTTTCTGCGACAGCTTGACAGCCCCGGTGTCGGACGAGCAAAAAGAGTTTGTATGAAAACTAGTTTGGTTCGGACTACCAAATTCTACCGATTTATACCCAACCAACATTCTCTTTAAAAGTAGAAACTCCATGTCACCAATATTCCCGAAACTAAGAATATCCTATGAATATTTTCAGCCTGAATCGGCTAGTAAATAAAAATATCCAGCCTTATTCTTACAAAAAAAGAGTGTATAATTTTTTTAACATATGTTCGCACCTTCCCATTTTTGTAAAACAAAACGTAGTAGACAATATAGAAAAATCATTTGTCCGTTTGATACCAAACCGCGATGAAAACAACTTTTTGTCTAGACTAATCGTCTAAGTGTTCGCATCCACGCATTTGGTGCATGCTATTTTGAGGGAGATCTAAAATTAATGCAAGTAAATGTTTGTGGCGCTGACAAAAGGTAGATGAAAAGCCAAGATGTTAATGGTGCTTGACATAATGTTCGATGGTACACCATCATGATATCATTTAAAAAAATAGAAGAAAGAACCACTGTCACGTTAAAGTTTTGGAAAAATAAGGTGTGTATGAACAGCTTTTAGAAAACTGCTGCTGCTCTGTATTCCGGTTTTGAAAGATTAGATAAAATATTCTCGGGTATAAAATCTGTTAATAAACAGTTTTATCTCAAATAAATGGCCCAATTCTCCCCAGCGTTGGTGCGACCTAGCTGAGGATCTGAACATTTGCAAATTTTCGCCAATGTGTGTATTCTTTCGATAATGCGTTTAGCTACGATTATATATTCTGGTTTTCTTTAAGACGTTAAACTAAGGCTGTGCTGGCAACTTCCACTATTGCTTCTTTATCATCTTACAATGGGATTCTGTTGTATATTTATTTCATAAAATAATAAGTAAAACATTTTCAAAATGCATTCTACTATACGAACTATTCAGCTAAATAAAACCGATTGGTGCACAAAGTATTACTAAGTGACCTAGCTTGCTCATCTAGAACGCAGCTGAGCGACTGCACGTAAACCTTTAAAATGTATTCAAATCACAAAATTTTAAACTCAATATCATCGAAGTTCGTAGAAAGAAAACTTGCGGTCAGTCTTGGAAAGCTAACCTTGAACACAGACCTTTTGTTGCAAAAAATAGAACTTTTGGTTAAATGCAAGCAAATTTTTGTTTCATCAGTGTTGTCAGTAGATAAGTTATAAACGCATTCATTGGTTTATGCAATTGAAGGTAAGGTAAAAATAGAGAAATTTAGTTTTAGGCCTTTTTGTGGTTCGTGACTGCAGGCAAAGCTAATCAGTTCTAAAGAGCGACCGCCTCTGATTAGTTTGACGCCAGTTGTGTGGTACAAGTAATAACTATCAGTAAGCAGATATTACTGTGTATGTCATTATCACTCTGTTTACGTCACATTCTATTACGTTGCTCTCAATTGGGTAAACAACACAGTGAGGATGCAATTTGATGCACGAACGCCCAATACTTCTGCGTCTTTTAACGTTTTTGGAACCAGATGATTTTTGTCTTTCATAGTTTTCCGAAAAATAAAAAAGTTGCAAAAGGCAGAAAATTTGAGATATCCTGCCTGTAGTAAAAAAATGGTTGAGGTATGATGTTTGTAAGTTTCCGTAGCCTTTGAAGTGTTTTTCGGTTTCTCTTCTAGAGAGTCGAGGCAGTTAACGCAATTTCCTTGTCCAAATAACCAAACTTCTTCCTGCATCACGTACAACTGTTTGCCGCTCTTTGTTTACGCAATTCAGATCACGTGATTGACAATCGGAATAGGTCTATTGTATATTCTTAAAAGGTTTTAACTTTTATACTCTTATACTTATCATGATCTTCTCACTGTTTTTAAATAAAGGCCTAAAGCTTGCGGGTGATAAGTTTTATAAAACCCTCCGCTCCTCCATAAGTTAACCTGAAATACGATCTAACAAATGTCATTTGATATATGCCGATTCAAGGCTCCGATGATCGGAGCCTAGAACAGATAAGTTCTAAAAACCGTCTTTTAATCCGATAAGAAACATTAAGGTAAGCTAAAACAGAAGTTATTATCGTCGTTATATAAAGATAGCGGTTTTGTAAGTTTTGTTAGTTACACCGTAACGACGCAGATCAAAATAACTAGGAAAACTGAAACAGCAATTAGACAAATTTGCTGAAACACTCCCTCTAATGAACCACATTGGTTACTGATTACTGAATCTCTGCTTAATTGGCTAGAACTGCTTACGTATACGTAAAGCGAAAGGCTACAAGCCTTGTTCTTTGGAACCACGTCTTCCCTGTAATTTATTATTTCTAACGGCACTTAGGGGCATTTGTGTTCTTCTGTCTTTGAGAATAGTGCCCCGACAGGTATAATAACTTCAATGCCGAACATTTTTAAACAACCAAAACACTATTTACAGTTCATTTCAAGCTTGCGTCATATCTTGTGTATTTGCCCCACAGTTAAGTTTATAAACTAAATGAAGCAAATAGTGCTTCTTTGCACATATGCTACGTATTGTTTACTCTACTAAGCTTTCGCATAACGAGCTAATCCCTTCAGATTACAAATACCTCTAAAACAAAACAACACAGTATGAGCATGACTTCAGAATGTGTCTGTAGTGTTATGTCACCGGAACAACTTTCATAGTGAATCCATATAAAGCCTGTGCTATTGGTTTCCAGCTGAAGCGGTTTTAACATTGTCAAATATTAAGGCTAGAACAATTATGATAATCGGTTAAGACGGAAATCGTTGAGGAAGATTTGGGTCCACCGAGTGTGCCATGAAACGCGATCAGGTTATGGTCTAGGCCAAAAGAATCGATACAAACAAAAATATGAACAAAGACGAAGAAGTTTAAGACCAAACTAGTTGGTGTCGTTCAGACATCTAAGCTTTTTTAAAACTCTACTTCATTCTTTGAATTATCAATTAAGTTAGGAAGATGACATCAGGTGAAACCAGGCAAGGCGAAATACCCCTTGCATGCAAGTGAACTCTTATTCATAAATGATCGAGTGCATGTGGTAAGGTATTTCACATAGACGCAACACCGCACTCTATATTTAACTACGTAAATGGCTGAATATTGCTAAACTAGCTTGTATTGCTTAATCCTCACATTTAATTGTCGGCTTTCAAACCGAATAATAAACAAAATATCTCTTTCCATTTTCACCCAGTTTAAAAAGCACGTTATCAATCTTGCAACTGATGCTTCCACTTTTCTTATCACTTACTATATTGTCCAAAATTAAAGTTTAAAGCTCTTTACACTTTTATGGTTTTGAGGTCAAGGGCGTTTAACAATTATTGCAAAACATTGTTAACAGAATAAAAAAAAAAATGAAGGCAATAAACTTAAGTGAGAACGGAATATTAGAAACTATATATTGTTTATAAACTCTGATTGAGCGATAAGCGGTTCAAGATTAGTCCTGTTACAAAAAAGATTTATATAGATGGACAAGAATTGACTAACTTATACATCGTCATCAAGTTATTTTTTGTGTCTTGAGAGGTTTTTTGATCTTAAAATACCCGCTTGGACATCCATCATAATTGTCAGTCTCCTCCCATTAAGCTCACGTGATTTAGGGCTTTGTTTTGTCGATTCCCTTTAAAACATCGACCACTTTGGGTGCATAGCAAATAAATCAAAAGCTTTCCAGATCAAGATAAAGAAATACAAGTGTTTGCTTGGACAAAATGCTTCATGACAAAAAAAGGTTTCTCACTCGCTGGTGTTTTCTGATAGTTTTTACGAACCTCGGTATCGAAACGAAAGACAGATGTGTTTCTTCACAAGTTTTATCTGGTGAGTTTATCACAAACCAAAGTCTTTATATGGATGTTTTTGTAAGTCATGAAGTGTGATTTAAATATCTTTTTTTTACTTCGAAAAGGAGAAGCTGCACACTGTAAAAAAGAAAACCAAGTTGTCAACCTACGACTCGTGCAGGGGAACCCCTGCATCAAGTGCATTTGTAAGGTAAGGTCATTCTGTTGCAACCATTTTATACCTCCACAGCAACCCAACATTTAAGTAAGAAACAGTTTCCCTTTTTACTAGCAAGGACTAGAAAGTTTTTGTGCAAATGTCCTAAAAGAACAAACTGAAGCAAGCAAAAAGATAAGAAGATTCATGGCAGAAATAACTAGATATATCGAAAAAACAAACATGTCATTGGAACATATCATAAATTCTCGATTAATAAAAAGGAAAATGAAGGTTTTTTTATCTTCCTGTTAGACCTTAAACGTGAATCACTCTATAGGTTTCTAGTAAAATTA
The DNA here is from genome assembly GCA_026413305.1 of Hydrozoanthus tunicans. Classification (NCBI taxonomy): domain Eukaryota; kingdom Metazoa; phylum Cnidaria; class Anthozoa; order Zoantharia; family Hydrozoanthidae; genus Hydrozoanthus; species Hydrozoanthus tunicans. The sequence goes on from JAOBAT010087305.1 coordinate 8,046, forward strand.
TGACTATCTGACTAACTGTTACTGCAGAACCTTGATACCATCTTAAAACCTTGATATCAAGTTAGGATTTTTTTTTTGGCTGTATTGCCTAAAATGAAAAGCACTTCTTATGCATATAATTACTTTTAACAAATATATAACCGATTGAATAAGAGTGTAAAACCAAAAATTGAGCATTTATCTAACATAACTAAAAGTAAAAAGTACTTCAACGTTTATGAAAAGAAATTTAAGATTATTTCACCCATTTCTGATTGCAACGTAATTAAATGTAAGCGCTCTCGATCTTTCGGTTAAGCTTTCAAATATTGGGAAGTGCATGGTACCACATAGATAGCAATTTACTTGTTTGCATTCCTTTCGACTGAATGTGCATTACTTTCCTAGCTAGTATAACCATAATCATCAAGTCTAGATAACAGGAGTTATGAAGACAGTGGCAACTCCGTTTTTCCATAGGATATTTTTGCAGCAAATTAGGTTCTGTGGACACCCGGCTGTATTGACAAGTGTTATAAGCTCCTAAACATTGAAACCAGTCTTTGCAATGCCCAATTTAATCCTGTAATTTGCTTTCCAACTCGTATCAACTTCTGTTCATTCCTTCCCAAGAGCTCGAGCCAATAGAAAATAAGTGTTTTTTAAAACTGTTTTTATTCTAATATATGTGCAAGAAGAAACACTTTAACTAAAAAAACTTGTTGACTTTATCACGGGCTACCTTGATGCAGACATCACAATCCTTAAGACAGCTCAAGTTTTGAGTTCATTGAATATTGCATCTAAAATCAAGCAATTCCCCACTATTTCGTCATTTATACAGTAATTTCTTGTATATTCTTATGTCTAACTTTTAATTGTAGTTTTTTCACTTAATAGACAAGATCTAACCCGAAACATTGCTTTTCTTGTAATGTGTAAGTTGGCAGTGAAGTACTGTGATGGAATCCTTTAAAACTCCTGCATGAACACCCTGAGTTTCCGATATTGTCGATTTCAAAACTTGTAGTCATCTTTCGAATCAGTGTCTGTAAGTAATCTTTCTCTTTCTTGTCCCGTTTAAGTTACCAGTGAGGGCCTATGAAGCACTCCTCATTATTGATAAGGGGGGAATTTCTGAGTTTGAAAAGCATGCACTGTGAAGGCCAACAACATGTAATCAACTGATCTTGCTTCAACGTAGCATTTCTAACTGTGCTAGTTTTGTAGCTGAGGCCTATCTGTTGACCGTTGTAGAGTATTAAGCGGTTTCTTAAATACAAGAACCAGTAAATTTGGCCGAGGCTCATTATTCTTAGTAATTTGGTGATTGTTCTTAAATTTCTCTTACTTCTTTGCGTGGTTTAAACTGGAGAAAAACTAGGGTGTTGTAATACACGCATGCATGTATACGGGAAAACTACAGTTTGATGGAACGGGTTCGCTGAGTCATCTTCCCGACTTCCAGTAATTATATAACTACTAATCGTTTGTTATTCATTCCGTGTTGTTAATAAGTTAAAGGTCTAAGTTCAGTAAAAATTATAAATACTTCATCGTCAACTGTTCTTAAATGTTTGCCAATCTGAGTCTCGTTGTTCTTATAAAGTTGTTCTTAGAAAAAAGCGTGTATTTATGATTGATTGACGTACTTACAGGATATAAATTTGCTTGTTTCTTCTGTTTCATCTTGGTTCAGAACAAAAAAGTGCATTGTCATATAGAGCGATGTCCTGTAAAGAAGTGTAACGGTATCCTTCGGAAAACAAGTACAAAGTGTTGCAAGGAGTGTGTAGGTAAGTTCCATTACAGCCAATTTGCTTTACCCCTCCAACAAAACAGGGATTTCCATCGTTGAGCTGCAAGAAATAAAATGATGCAATTTAATGGCTGAGGGTAAAAGTGCAAGAGAAAAGGTTCAGGAAAATATCTTTTATTTATTTGTAGTCAGTCTTTCGCCTATTATAGTATATATTTCCCGAAAGCGCGTGATACGATAGTTCTGTACCCAAAAATAATCTCATTTTAATCAACGTAAGACTAAACAACATTTGTTGGACGCCAAATAAGTACCAGGTTGTTGCAAGAAATGGTTTATTTCGTGGTTCAGGTTGAATCTTTCTTGTGAAACGGAAGATTATAGTCTACAGTAAACAAGAAATACACTCTTTTTATTTTATGAGAACGTCGATATTTTTGACTGAGGCTGAAAATGTGTTGCTTTCGGATATCAGCCTCAAAGTGTCCTTAAACATGTTCATAAAATATCTGTGTAGTATTGTATAGCAGTAAAGCTGGTACTGACTTTCTTGCTGTTTTGTCTGTACTTGAGCTATACTTGTAAAAACTGCGATTTGGTAAACGAATAAACATGTGATGTAAGATTGTTATCTGTGCACTTAAGTCAAGAAGCCCACCGAAAAGCAATCTTTTTAATAACACTGTATGAATTATTCGCAATAGGTTATCATCATACATGTTTTTCACCTTTTCTCAGCCTCAGCATGTTCTTAGCATGTTGATAACTGTCCCAACAGATGCGTGATTGCATTGAACGGCGGGCCATTTACTCAAGGAGTTCAATTTTCTTTGGTATAAACTTGTTGTGCAATATAAAGCAGCGTTAGCATTGTGCTTGCAACTCATATACAATGAATAACTTTTTACTCTGAGAAAAAAAGTTTAGGCGCTGAAATAAGTGAGATCAATGGCTGAGAAATAGTCGTGGTACTTATGATGGTATTACAAGATCTAGGTGTTTTGTATCAAACATTTACAGAGCACAAACTACAGACTATTTTAAACGTAGGGTTATATAAATAGCTTAGTTTATTTAAATAGTAAACAATGTTTCCTACCAATTTCAGAATCCCAGACCTGTTTGCACAGAGAACGAATTTATCAGGTATTATCGCCTTATATATATACTAACCTGGCGCTCTTACAATTGCTCTTATACTGATCCGCTTATCGTTGGAGCCACTTAGTTCGCACTATATTTTTATCGCAGGGTCGCTGCCTCTTCTATTTTTTTAGTGTCGTGAGCTGTATATATTAGTAGTATTTTGGCCACGCAACAAGATTGCCGAGTCATTATTATCTTTCTGAAATTCTCATCCACTGTTCAGACTATCGCCTTAAGATTATTGAAATTTCAATGTTGTAGCACTTACACCTATTTTCTTCACCTTTACCCCTTTGTTCCCTTTCTTAAAAAAAACGTTGCTCAAAATGAAATATAGTTTTTTGATGATAAGTGTGTCACGAGTCTTAGTGACCCGGTTCAGCAAGCAAGACCGGTACTTGAAACTATAACATATATATACTTGTCATAGCTTTAAGATTGGTCAGTTCACAAAAGATAGCTCACAGTTCTCCAGCCGATTAAGTGGGAAAAAAACCTTGATGTCACTGCAATCGAGGCAGCTTTCCACAGTTAGTCGGTCCTGACGTGTAGAATCTTCTATTCACGAAGTACTTAGCCATCACTTACGTAACTGCTTAAATTTCCATGTGTCACGTATTTTGTAAACTAACACCAATTGCCAAAAATCGTGTTATAACAAATGGATATGTATATTGCAAAAGAAGAGATTTTTTTCACTAGCGATTCCGCACGAACGTATCTTAGAAAACAGAGTTTTTATACTCTTGACTTTCTTCACAACATAGCGCCAATTACCTATAGATAGTATCACTGATAATTATAAGTTTGTTAATTACTTTTTTCCGTGCTAAGCTGCAACGACGCCGATCATCTCAAGAACCGTCACATTTTGTAACGTGTTCCGGCTCTACCCAAGTCTCCATGATGTCTAACCACAAAAATAATAATCTATATTGAGACTGAAAAAGTTTCCTTAGGAACTGCTATGCGCATAGACCAGGACGTAACTCTTCATTAGCCGAACTTTCGGTGATCAGGTTGTTGGAATTTGCAATAATTTAAAACTGGCGTTGATGCTGACACCGACTTTAAACTTCAAAACAAAATTCATTTTGAATTGCTCTACATACAACTGTTATAAGGAATAAGCATACGAAAACATTTATTATGCGCCAGGTCACATTTGAAGTGCCAGGACAATTTCGTCATTAGCTATTTCGGTTTTCATACCTTTTCAAGGTTCATGGCATTTAAAGCATTGTTATAGGTTTATAACACGACATGCAATCTGTAGTATAGAGGGTAGAGGAGCAAGCAAATCAGTTTTTTTATAAATAGTGTTGCTTCTAAACTATTTCTACCTACTGATGCTATTCATCTTCATCCAAAACTTTTTATTTTTTTGTCCTCAAAGTATTGAAACAAAATTGACATTTTTTTCAGAACCAAACAACTACCCTCACCAAAATCATTTTGTTTGCAAGTCCTAAACGGGGTGTTTCGCATTGATTGCTGGGTTCCACCTGACATCATAACGGCCATGTCAGCTCCCTTGAACAAAAAAATTTCTTTTGTTTAGGGCGCCAACATGGCCGCTTTGCATTCGTCTATGACGTCACTAGGGATTGATTGTACACCCTGAGTTATAGATCACGTTATGGTACTTTAATTCGTTCTTTTATAAACACTTCTAAATAATTCTTGTTCACTGAACTGAAAATTTTCATGTTTATGTTTAAGAATGGCAGCGTATGGCTTGAAAAAGAATGCAAAATTTGCACTTGTCGACTAGGAAATGTTACCTGTGGAAAACAACACTGCAGAACTGCGCAGATCAGATGTCCCAAGGTGAGAAGAAAAAGCAGTAACCCTGTTACAATCTGTCGAACTGCATTTCTAGCCATTAGAAGGAAATCACTGTAGCGAGCTTTGTGTTGTTGCATTATCATGAAGCCAAACAAATTATATTGTAATTCTATTAAGGAACCCACGAGAATTACCGATTACTTTCTGCAGTGTTGCATTGTCATTGTTGAAGCCAAACAAAGAACTAGGTGGTCCTTTTAAGGAATCATCGAGTGTCACGCATCTCTCTTTGTGTTGATACAATATCATTATTGAAGTCGAACAAACGATAATGTAATCCTTTTAAAGAACCTTTGAAGATCACAAATACCTTTCTGAATTGTAGCATTATTATTGTTGAGCCAAACAAGAACAATGTAAGACTTTAAATAAAAACACTAGAGAATCACAGATGCCCTCTGTGTGTTGTTGCATTATCACTGTTGAAGCCTAATAAGAACAACTAATATATAATCCTTTTGACGAACCGTAGTCTATTTGTCTTGTTGAGATATCGTTGTTGAAGCAAATCAAATAACTAGGTTATCCTTTTAATGAAAAGTCGGCATCATGATCTCCGACCCCTATTTGTTGCATTATCATTGTTCGAAGACTTTTCTTTCATTTTTGCCTTAAAACAATGCACCGAGGACACGGAGAGGAGGTGCTTAATTCCAGGTCCGTGTCTATCACCTTTCTTCTGTTTGAAAAATGTTCTAATCAAACAGTTATCTCAAATACAACAATCAGAAGAACAAATAATTTCGAGTAAGGCCATACCGCTGGAACGGGATATAATCCAAGTTTCGCTGATCTACAGCATTAGCAAGGAATCCCTTAAACCCACACAAGGAAAGAGAAAAATTCTCTGACCTCGGTGGGATTCGAACCCACGACCTACGAAACAGATCTGCGTTGGATTACATCCCGTTCCAGTGGTATGGCCTCACTCGAACTTATATGTTGTGTTGACTCATATGCCATTGAAGGACCGCAACACTCTATGACAACAATCAGAGTTTGATGATATACCATAAAAGTTCTCATGTGTTCTCTTTGACTACTACTAGGGACAAAAGCCAGGTCTTGTCCCAGGCGCTTGTTGTTTGCAGTGCATAGAAGGTTCGTGTTTTGTTGTGCTCGCTCACTTCATTGAAACTATTTTATCACCTAAGGAAAATGGCAGGATTTCATGTTATCGTTTCCAAAACTAAAGATAGCAAGAACAGTTTCTGTGTGATATTAATTACCCTCTACCTAACAGATTGCTTAGTGCATGCATTTGACCTCTATTCCATTTTTACTCAATAACAGTTAAATGCCTGTTAACTAACGCAAGAACTTAGATAACTACCGAATCACACATACTGAATACGTACTTACCTGGTGCATTTACTTTAGAACCGACACCCACCTGTTTTACAACGTACTTACCTGTAGTTTTTAC
>JAOBAT010087305.1:14303-41654 GCA_026413305.1 Hydrozoanthus tunicans
TTCTAAATACCTTAAGTTCTAACACAAGAACTTAGATAGCTACCGATTCATACACACTGCAATACGTACTTACCTGGTGCATTTACTTTAGAACCGACACCCACCTGTTTTACAACGTACTTACCTGTAGTTTTTACCTTACTACCAACCTCTACCTTCCTTACTACGTGCTAACCTGTAGTGTTTACCTTACAAACCACTTCTAAATACCTTAAGTTCTAACACAAGAACTTAGATAGCTACCGATTCATACACACTGCAATACGTACTTACCTGGAGCATTTACTTTAGAACCGACACCCACCTGTTTTATAACGTATTTTCCTGTAGTTTTTACCTTACTACCAACCTCTACCTACCTTACTAAGCACTTAACTGTAGTGTTTACCTTAGTACCAACTTCTACCTATCTTACTACGTTCTTACCTAAAGCATTAACAATACAACCATCTTCTATACCTACTTTATCAAATGCTTACCTGTTGCTTTAGCTTTATAAACGACCTTTACCTATCTTACTACGAGTTTACCTGTAGAGTTTACTTTACTACTGTAGAATTTGTATCTAAGGCAATTTCGTTATACCTTTCCCATACCTACCTATTTATGTCTGGCTGCAGTGTTTACTTTTCTACCGATTATTTCCTACCATAATTAGTAACTATCTGTCGTTTTACCTTAAAATATCACCTATAGTCTTCTCTAGTATGCCAATAACTTGAATCGTCGACCTTGTGATTGATCCATACGTTTTTATCTACTTTGCTAAAGATTAAATAATCCTGATACACGATATTTCGTTTTATGTTTTTCACAGCCACTTCAACGTGTTTGTCGTACGGAGATCCTCACTACAAAACGTTTGATAACAGAATATACAACTTCCAGGGTACTTGTAAATACCTTCTGACGTCAGATTGTCGTCATGGAGACTTTAGTGTACGCGTGCGCTACACGAGGCGGCCGTCGAGAACGCATTCTTGGACAAAACACGTGTCATTACACATAAACAAAACAATCATTACTTTATCTCGCAACTCTGTGGTTCGGGTAAACAGAAAAAAGGTCCCTTTACCTTTTTATGACTTGCCTCGACTTCAAATAACAAAACAGAATTTCATGATTTCGGTAACGACTGACATTGGGCTGCAAATACTGTGGGCTGGCGATAGTTACGCGGAAATTCTCACACCAATGAGGTTTCAAGGGCGTCTGTGCGGTTTGTGTGGGAACTTTAATGGATATGACAAAGATGATCTCATGCTTCGAAACGGAACACAAGCCCGCTCTGTCTCAGAGTTTGGCAATAACTGGAAAGTTGGTAATCGAGGCAATTGTAACCGTGTCAGGGCTCCAACTGTTCCTCTTGTGAGCTCTTCGTGCAACGGCGACATAACTAAGTTGATGAGAGCTAGGCAACAATGCTCTGTTCTTAAAAACCCGGCGTCATCCGTTTGCTACAGCAAAGTCAAGCCAAACGAGTACTTTACTTCATGTATCACTGACGTATGCAAGTGTAAGTTGGGTGCTCGGTGCGCATGCGCTTCGCTGTTGGCGTACTTACGTGCATGCAGACACCAAGGAGTTGCTCTCAAATGGAGAAGGAAGACCTCTTGTCGTGACATAGACTATGGTATTTTATCTCACAATCTCGTGTTACCGAACGTGACATTACAACAACAGTAGCAAAGGCATTAGGAGTAACAATAGTCATGAAATAGAATAAACTTAATACTTTTTATAAGAACAAAGTCAAAAGTTTAAATCGTTTTCGTTTCGGCTACGTTTGTGGCAACCTTTATTAGAATCAGAGAGAATAGTTATTATTATTAGAATCAAAGTAGCCGAGACGAAAATGTTTTAAAGTTTTGACTTTCCACGTACTCTACGTGCTTGCCAATCTTATTTTATTAGCTAAATTTATTGCAATAACGAAGTAACAAAACATCTAACTGTCAAGGAAACGTCATTCTAACTGTTCTTTAATAACGACTTGTCAATAAATAAAAAACTCATAAAAGATCTTTAAAGCTTGTAGATGCGCCTAAATCTGGAACAAAAAATCATTTGAACTTAAATAAAAGTAATAACAATAATAAAAATAATAATGAAAATAATAATACAATAATAAAATAGTAACAATAATAGTAGTAACAATAGTATTGATAATAATAATAATGATAGGAATTTATGGTAATGATAATGATAATGATAAATAATAATGATAACAACATAACTTTGCAGGATTACCATTTCAGTTATAGAAACTATTATCAGTATGAGTCCTTTTTGAAATAAATAGAAAATGATTATGACAAATATAAGAAGTTAACTTATTTTTAAATCCTAGAAGCAGCCGCTTTTTAAAACAACTTTGAGCCGCGGTGCTTTAATACACGGAATGCATTCATCAGTATTTTAGTTAGACATTTTTGTCATTTCTTTTAAATTTCCTATATATTAAGCAAAGGGAACCTGCACTCCAAAGTTATTTTTTTATATGTTTAAAAACATCAGTTTGGGATCCCAAGAGTGTACTTTCTAAAACGATCCATCGATTAATATTCTGCAAAAATGTGTAAAAAAAAGAGGCCGCCATTTCGCACTGACATCTGTCGTCACAACATGAAACTGCAATAAAAGCTTTTTAATAAAATGTAAAAAGGAAAAAGTTTTTTTGATCTACTGGGTTTTTACTATAAAAGCTTCGATCAAGGCAATAGAGCTGATTCTTTTGACTGTTTCACTTTGTGAAGTCAGACGTCAGTGCAACATGCATATGGCGGCCTCCAAAAATAATAAAATCAAATTCAAACATCTTGTATAAAACTAAACAATACAGTTGTTCAAAGGCTGATTAGCACTAACCCAGCGTTAAATCGTTAAGTCTAACATTTCAGAGACTTGTTTGGGCTGTCATTTTGGAATTGTCAAGTTTTTTCTGTGGGACACCAAAGCAGTACTTCATTAAAACCGTACACCTTTCCTTAGCTTAGAAAGGAAACAACCGCTTGAAATTTGGCTTAACCTAGGAATAAAGTTAATCAGCCTTTGAACAACGAGCCCTGAGTTTTGTTTTCTCAACTGACATGACAGAAACCCGTTGGAGACCCCGAAGGGGCAGAGCACACTTAGAAGGGGAGTTTGTTAGTTTTACCGACCAATTGACTAACACTGCTAGAACGGTTCAAGTATTTACCAAATCAGTTGAATAAAATATGATGCTGCATGGCACAAACGCGAAATGTAGAACTTTTCGATAACAATTTTGGATTTTAGCAACAAAAGCGCGCCAAGTTTTTCTTAAGTTCTGCTAGAGACTTAGAATGAAAACAACTTTGTTCCTACATTAAACACAAACGCACTTACTTTATTGCCGTTATTCTTGAGTTATTCGTGCAGCCGTTTCATTTATTGGTGACGTTTCACCTTTGATAACTGTATAATGTTGTAACACGAGAGGGTATTTTAATTCTCGCCCAAAACACTCCGAGCTAGAGGAAACCGCGACATTCAGAGTGCGCAAAAAGAGCTGTCCACTGGTTTGATACTTAGTGAAATTAAACAGCTTACTCTATAAAAGTAACATTTTGACTGTAAGATGCCTTTATATAGATACATATATGTATAGATACGAGCATTTATCGTTGACTTGGTTTATTCGTTACACAGAAAACTCTTGTTCAGGGGGGACCATCTACAGCGAGTGTGTGTCCCCCTGTGGGCGGACATGTAGTTCACTCCTCAATGGCAGTACCACTGGGTGTAACCGGCCTTGTACCCCTGGTTGTCAGTGTCCCGCAGGAACTGTCTGGCATATTACCAGTTGCATTCAAGCTAGTGCCTGTCTGTCCAGAAAGAAAACAGCAAAACCGAGTGAACGCAAAATCTAGAAAATAAATATCATTTTGCGTTTGTACTTTTCAATTTAGCAATCTTTTGTAAGCCGGGCTTAATTGGTCAAGTCTAATGTAATAAGAGAATTAAGATTTGACAAAAATATTAAACGGTTAGTTTAACTTCAGGCTATACAATCCCTATTTATATTATACTTCTGTTTATGTGACACTTGAATTCTCCTTTGCAAATGCAATCAATAAATCATCTTTGTATACATTCTTAGGTATACTATTGCGTCAATTGTCTTTGGTGGTCTTACGAAGTAATTTCTTGATACTGTAAGTTCCTTTTGGTATATAATAGTAATCTTAATAATAGTAATGATAATAATAATAATAATAATAATAAAAATAATAACAACAATAATGATGAAATCAATGATAATAATAACAGTAATAATAATAATAATAATAATAATAATGATAAAGTACCTCGAGTCCAATCGTTGCTTATTCTTCTTTTTTTTTTATCTATAATCTTTACAAAATTGATAAGAAAATAGTATTTGTTTAGTCATTTACTTTTAGCCTTAAGGTATCAGACGCACCTTTTCGGCACCTTCGCCTTTTCGCGTATAGCGCGCTAGGTTTTTATCAAAGTCCCACTAAATCCACTAAAGTATACATTTTCTGAAAGCTTATTAAATTTACTATACGATAAAGCCGCTTGTTTATCAGTTTGACTTAATATATTTCTTTTGTAGCCTCTTGTTTCAAAAATATAGTTTTTCAATTTGAAAACTAATAATCGCTTCTGCACAGTTTACACACCATTAGAAAGAACGAAGATTGGTCTCCAAAAAACGTGTCGGCGATTTGCGTTTAAGCGCGTTGTCACTTTTTTATCGTTACAAAGTTGAAACTGCTGTTTTACGCTTGCTTCTCGTAGTTTTTGCAAGATATCTCAAGAACAAGGTAATTAGTAACAAAATGCAGACAGATTTTTGTAGATCAGACCTTTGGCAAGCTCTGTGCAAAATTTGGTATCACTGGGTTAAATAGTTTTGGAGATGAGACTTGCCGAAGTTGGTCAAAATGCGCCAAGTTTACTTTCGAGAAAAACGCAGGAAAAGATTTTCGTGTCGGAATTATTTATTTACTAAGTGATACGTGTTTTCGCACTTGTGAAAATATTCTTGTTATTTTTCACGTTGACAATGAAAGACATTTTCCAGGCCTGCGGTTTAACAATAGATTTTCATTACCGCCAAAAACGCTGGAAACTTATCAAGTTGACCTTTGGCTTTTATACTGCTGCGACAAACGTAGCAAACTCTAAGCTGACGTAAAAAAATGAAACGCACCAGAAAGGCCAAATCTAGAGGCACAGAAACAAAAAAAAGAGAAACCAGGTCGGTAAAGCGGGAATTAGAACAAGTCATGAAGCTGAAGAGAGTGTGGCGTCCACCAAAAATATATTGCTGGAAGCATTGCTATTACGTCATTCGGCCGTCTTTCATTCATGTGTCATCGCCGGAAGTACACACTCTTGATATTAACACATCGAAAGGTTTTGGGCTGAATATGCTAAAAAACGTTTTTTACTGTATCTCGCGACAAAAAAATATTTTCATATCAGTTTTTCACATTTTGATAGCTTGAATGCTTGGCAATTCGATTGGCTAAAAAAATTTTTTGGGGTTTTTGACTGAGTAAGCTAATTCTGATACCTTAAGGGCTAAGTTACAGACATGGTCAGAATCACATACTTTAAAAATTACTTAATACAATAACAATAACGTCCATACTTTAAAAAAATGTTGAAAACGGTTTTACAGATTATTACATGTTCAAAGGCGATTTAGTTTTTAGGTTATAGAAATTGGTTCCCTTCCATTAAGTTTAAGACATCTAGTGAGTTTGAGAGCTTTTTAAAAGCTTTTAGAAACAAGTTTACTACATGCAAGAGATCAACGGTCTTCAAAAGACAAAGACCCGACGTAAGTAATGCATTTTGCGCGCGCTTTTGGGTTAACTCCAATGCGTTTGCTAGGCACTTAAGGATATTTTAAGAAGACCACACAATTACGGGTATTCGGTCGCAGACAGATAAGTGGGCAATATACCTTATTTACTTCAATTCAAGACTTTTTAACAACTATTAGCTAGTCGAGCATGGCCCTTTATTCTCTGAAGATGACTTCCGCACAAGTCAGTGTCGAAAGGTCATTAGTCACTAACTTCGAAAACAGTTTTCTCAGGACTACACTAACCCGGACGATTCTACTGTACTGGGTTCGCGCCATTTACCGTTTTAAGAATACCGTGAAATTCCGATAACAAGCCTCGATGTTTATAAGCCCCAGGTGTTAAGGAACAAACTTTTTTAAAACCTGAAAACTTCCATGCGTAAGTCCCCCCTCAATGTGTGTCCGACAGTTTATGTTTCACTGTGCGGATCATAGAACTTCATTGTCAACTCCACTGGTAACATTTTCAAGTTATAATTACAATGTCGGTAGCAGTGGTATTAACAGTTGTAGGTACGTTATTATCCAAGTAAAAAAAATATCAGTAATAAAGACATGTCTAAAAAAAATACCGATACAATTGCTCAACAAAAAAGAGTTTTCAAACGCAAAAATTTGTCCGTCAGTCACCACAAACAACCAAATTTTCTGGTCCTTATTACCACAGTGAAACCATGGTATATCTCCAACCCAGATTACACCGGTACCAAACAACCAACTTGGTCTCCGGTCCTTTTTACCAAAGGGGAAAACAAGGTGTTTATCCCACCCCAGCACAGACTAAACACAGACTAAACAACCAACCTAATCTCTGACCCTACCTTGGTCCTCAATACCATTGGGAAAACCATGGTGTATCTCCCAATCTGGCCCTACCCTGGTCCTTATTACCAATGGGTAAACCATATTGTTTTGACCAAACCAGTACACACGAGACAAATTTGATCTCTGGCCCTAGCCTGGTCCTTAATACCATCAGGAAAACCATGGTGTATCTCCCAACCCTGCACACACCAAACAACCCACTTGGTCTCTGGTCCTTATTACCAATGGTAAAACCATATTGTTTCGACCAAACCAGCACAAACTAAACAATTAACTTGGTCTCTGGCCCTACCCTGGTCCTTACTACCACAGGGAAAACCATGGTGATGTCCCAGCCCAACATACACCAAACAGTGAACTATTTACTTGGTCTCTGGCACTTGGTTGTCTCAGACCCTAAACTACACCTGGCACAAATCAAGAGTCGATCCAAGGTCCAGTCCTACTCATCATCATCATCATCACCACCATCATCATAATCATCATCATCACCATCAACCCTCTTTGATTCTCATGGAGCAGAAGTCAAATGTCATATCACTGCAGTGAAACCATGAAGTACACTCTAACCCCCCAAACAGCAACCATTCACCTTTATCCCAGGCCCTACCCTCTCGGAGAAAGTATACTAGGTTGGACACAATACTAGATGTAAAATACAAAAAAGTTCTTTACCTTAAGCTCTTTATTTCATAGTCTACTATTTTCTATTTCATATAAAGTACTGTATTTAACATATCAAAGTGTGGAGCAGTCACTTTCTTAATGGCGCTGCAATTAAATGGCCTGTGCTTGTAATGAATTAACCGGAAATTAAGATCAGTTAAATAAGGACACTGCAAGTTGGAACCTTACTGAAGACAAAACGGCGATCTACCATATTGTGTGCAAACTCTTTGTTCAACTCAAGGGTCCAGCTTTTTGTTGATTACTAAGGAAGCTTGTAAACTAAAGGTCCTTGCTGTTCTTGTATGATTATGGCTTGCAAGCTAACTTGTTTTGAGCTAATTAAAGATTGAATGTGGCTAAGCTTTTGCAGTATAACTATGGCACACAAGCTAACTGGAGTAGAACAAAATGTAAGACTGAATGTGAATAATCTTGTCACTAGCGTTTGGTACCCAAGACAAAAACTCGGCTTAAACAAGAAACACGATTTGTGGTTGAAAATTAAGGTAGGAGCTGTGGAACACAGTTGCTAATAGCAACATGTTTTAAACTCTTAAGTCCAACAGCTCAGTACACTGTGTTTGAAATTATGTTACAAAAGACATCTCCTCATCTATGCTATTTTAATTGCCAGCCTGCATGATTCTTAGTTTCTTTCTAATCTCTTGGAAGTATCACAGCGCAAAAACGAACAAATTTTGAAGCCTACATTTCTACATGAAGCCTCTCCTACATAAGAATTTTTCTGAAACCAAATTACATGTACATGTCTTAATATAACAGAAACTCCCAGGTCTTCAGATACAAAGTTCACTGGAATAGAAATTTTTAAAGTAAACTTTTAATTTAAAAATTGCCAATGTTAATTCTTATGTAGTTTTGTAGCAGCTACAAAGTGCAATGCCTTCAATCCTGACAACTTGTATATTGAATTCCTCCTGTTCATCAATGCTGTAAGACCAGAACATTCTTGTATCTTAGAAACAGCATCATTGTTAGGATATCTCTGTGATGAAATCTGCAAGTTCACTTGCTCTTGGAATGCTGAATCAGCCACTGCAGCGTGATATCTAAGAAAGATGAATCAAGAACATACAGTAAACATTTACACAAAATTCTAGTGGAGGGGTTGGTGATGTGGTAAGATCTTTGCCTCCAAATCCTGAGGTCCCCAGTTCGATCCCCGGCCTGGTTGAGGGTTGAATATTTGGGTGACCTTCTTTCCAGCTAAAGGCCACAGCATACATGGACCACTTTGAAGCGGCTGCCTGAGGTGCCTATATATATGCTTCCGGTCCGCTGGGGGTAAACTGGTCATTGTAAAGTGCCTTTGAGCATTCATTTGGAAAAGGCACTATATAAATGCACCAATTTACTTTTACTTTAAATAACTTTACTTTCAGGAGACAAGGTTGAGCTTCTGCTAGAATCAATCATAGTCACAAAAGCACAGATATTTAATAGTTTCTGTATCAGTATGCCTCCTTATTGGTCTATAATTGTTGTTCCACTGAATTCAAACATACACTTTTTTTGGTAAGAATGCCAAATTTTCCCCTCAAAGGGGGGAAGGGGGGGAGGCTTACTAGAGTGTTTACGGTAGGCATTTTGTCTTCGTAAACTCTCTGAAACTTATTTTAAGAAATGATAACAAACTTGTGCCTGCATGGCAACAAGTCGATTCATCAGCACTTCTGGTTGTACACCATGGTAAACAGAACATCGCAACAATTTAGACTGTTGTCCTTTGTTGAAATAAAGCACAATTTGGCAGTAGCACAACTTTTGAAACTGGCACTACAGTGAATAAAATGAAATGGCTGGTAATGTCTAAAAGCTTAAAACCTACCTATGTTATCTTTTTCTTTGCAGGAAATTGAATAACAGCAGATTTCCCGATCTTGAATGGAAGCCAAATTCCTGAACAACATAAAAGTTCCCAAAGCAGATAAATAATTATATATAAGGTCAAAGTTTAAGATTAATTCAACACTCATAGCACAATACATGCTAAATATAACTATAAGACATGACCTAAAAAGTTTTTCACTTTTTCATATATATATTGATTTCAATCAATTTTCTCTTAAAAACTCTAAAACATTTAATAGCATCATTCTTCTGCATTATCACTTAGGGCTGATGCCATTAGGCTAACACACATCATACGTTCTTAGAAAAAACTGTTGAAGTATCATTTTTTTTTTCAAGAAAGAACTTTCAAACTGGTTCAAGCAGTAATGTAATAAAATGCAATAAAGATGTAAATAAGATTAGACAATCATTCTCTCTACTTACATCTTCTCAACTAATTCCTTTTCATCAAGCGCATTTGGTAGATCTTTCTTGTTTCCAAGAACTAAAATCTGCAATTAACATTACTTGGCCAGCTCAGTTATTGTCAATATTGACCTACTGGAACTAGTTATATAAAGTTAGTATATACTCAACAAACTTCATGATCCCTATGTAATCTTGATAATTATTATTATGTGCGGCACATAATAGTTATCTAATGAACCTCACCACACCAATCTTTTATGAAACTTAGCTTTAACTTAAATTGCATATTAGTAGTATAAGAGTGGCACAATAAATTAGGTTGATCACTTTCTCAACCAATGGTCTTGAAACTTACAGTCTAAACAGTTACCACTGACAAAAATACACTGTTTTCTTGCACAGATGAAAGCCTTAACTTCATCTAATCTTTAAGCTTTTGCATGGATAAAACATGATAAAAAAGATAAAACCTATAAAAATGTTTTACGGTTTTCAAGTGTTGAAATTTATAAAACATAATATATAAATCATTTCATAAATTTTAATGTACGTGAAAACTGTACCAATACGTGTATATCTTAAAGAGAGGAGACCTCTCCGATTATTGTTGAAAAATGTTGCAGAGACCTGCAACTGCCTTTTCACTTTAACTCTAACTTTGACCAAATGCTCGTGACAGGTTCATGAATAAACCATTACTATACCTAAAGGCTAGAATGGTAGACACATGCTTTCTACAGATTGCAAATTTCCATATCTTGCGATACCATCTAAGTTAGTAATCAAAATTTAATTAGTTATTATTTGAAAACTTTCTGTCGTTTTAATGTTTGGAGGTTATTTTTATGGACAATTAATTGGACCTTTTTTGTTGTCCGAAATTTGATAGTCTGAATATACTCCGAATTAAAGTACCAAGTATTGTATATAGCTCCATAGTCCCTGGTAAAACTGAGACACATAGCTTTTCAGCCAGTCAGTTTTTTATAAACGCTGACAGTAGAGTGCAATAAAGCAAAAAACAACAATATTATAGCAAATTAGTTGCATAACTTTAGAAAACTTACAGGAATCCCATTAAGTTGAGGTTTTTCGAGAAGACTGTGCAGTTCATTTCTTGAAGCTTCAAGTTTTTCATGATCTGCTGCATCAACCATATATCTGAGGTGACAATATAATAATAAATTAGAGAAAAAGTTATTCATTGAAAGTATAATGTACGTAAATATATAAATTGAGTTAAAGATTAATTTTTACTATAGTAAATGACAATTAGCTTTTATTAATTTTAGTGAATAGCTTGTAACCTGCCTTCTGAATAACCAGGCCAGGAGTATAATGCCTCTTAATAAATTTCTAGCTTTAAAGTCCCTATATAGCTTAATTAATTTTTTAAGATCCAGATGACAAGTAGAACCCTTTAATAATAGTAATTTTCAAAAATAAAACCTTTTCTCATCGTTCCTGTTACAAACTTTAGACTTGAAGCATGCAATGATGCTGTAGCAGGGGGCGTATGATGTAGCACGAGGCATGAAGCAGTGACAATCTTTTTATCTTAAAAAATTCAATTCTTGCTACAATAGTCACACTGTTATTAATGTCCTGAGTGAAGAAAAGCAACCCTCTCTTTATTTATTTATATTTCACGTGAAGCTTCACAAAGTGACAACGCGACACCGACAGGATGATTATTAGGAACTTCAGAGTACTTACACAATGCAGTTGACTCCTCGACAATATCTTTCCCACATGCTTCTGAAACGAGGTTGACCTCCAATGTCCCACACCTGGTTAGTCAAATGTTTCAAAGTCATTCGAAATATCCTAACTGTATCAGCACATTTAAGATCTACAGTACAGTTGAATCCAAAACTCAACATGTCATTTCTATTTAGTGTAAAAGCAGGACTTTATATGAACTGATAAATTCTCTGGACAATTTTGAAGGGATAGTAGGGAAAGTGAAATGAGAGTTTAGACAACTCATCAAAGTCACTTACAACATTCTTACACTTGTCCCTTCAATTAAAATATTAGACAACTGTGTGAAAAGTGATTCAGTGAACATCAAGGTGCATAATTTTTGCTTTAGATGCACAAACTCAATGGCATTACAGTACATCAAAATGGTTGCACTGTGGACTTGCTAAAAAACTAAGGAAACTTACTGTAAATCTACCTAATTTTACCACCGGTCATCATTACTTTTGTGTTATCTTCCAAAAATCCACAGAAATGAACAAGTTTTAAGTCACAATACACCTCATGCACACAGGGTTGATGATAGTAATGTGTGCTACCTAAAATTTTGATGCCATAAAAATTATACTACTTCATTAAATTAACGCTTACAAAATACGAATTAATCTGAAACAAAATCTACTGTACATAAATGATACTTTTACTTAACACTTTCAAGTTTTAACAGGTAAAACAATTTTTTCAGCCACCATATTTATTCCAAAGGCTCAGATTACTATGGATACATTTGTAAACAAAGTTAGCAGACTATATTCACGTGTCAGTGGCACGTGCCTGATAGTCTACTCGGCAAGAAGGTCTTGAAAAGGATCTTCTGGTTCTAGCTCTTAGTATGTACTTCAATTGATATGCATTATGTTTAATAAGTTCCTTTCCTGGTCTTTCTTGTGATTTTCACGCTCTGTTATACAATATATGCATATATTGGCCTTGAACACATATCATGTAACCGTGCCGTGGCACCCAAAAAGGATACAAAGATTTATAAATTTTGGTCACTTAAAATTTTGGATGCTTAAAAACTTTGGACGGTTTTTATTTTCGGATACTTTTTTTGTCCGATAATTAAAATTGTCCCAAATTTTTTGCAAGTAATGTATCATTGGCTTGACATACATGAACTTACCTTAATTGTAACATTTCCCTTAGAGACTTTCCTCATGTTAAATCCAACAGTGGGTATCATGTCTTCACTGAACTGTCCTGACTATAATCAAACAAACAATTCACATTATGTTTGCAATAACATTATTCTACATAAGAACTAGGTGCACTTGAAATGCAAAAGAGTCAAAATATAAATGGGCTGATAAACAGAAATCCTTGCTAATAACTCAGTCACTGGTGTTTGACAATTCAAATTAAACAATTTTTTTTTTATTTTGAAAAAACATTATTATGAAAAAAATATTAACTTTTAAATTAATTTGAACCCTGTTCCAAAGCTATCAATTTATCATTTATGGGCACTGTAAGAAATGGAAACGTGGTTCTAGTTGTTTTTGTGGAGGCCAACCTTGATTTATGCACCATGTTGGATAGATTTTGATGTGAAGTCAACTTGTAAGAAACAAACCCAGCACATTCTACACTTAACATAATAATTAACTATACCCACCTTGGGTAAAAGCTTCGCAAACATTAAGATCATTCTAAACAATCGAGCATTTTCATTTACTTCAAATAATAATAAAACTTTTCTAACAAGTGTTATTATGACTTGAACTACTCTTTCGGTTTAATGTTTTAACTGAAAATAATATGGTAAAAAGGACTTATTTCAAATTAATTTTATGCCTACATTATTGAAATAAGCCATTTCTGAACTACACTCCACTGCACATACACCAAACCTTCAAGTCAAGGCTATGTGCTGAAAAACAGCAAATGTATGAAAGTAAGCACCTAACATAAACTTGAAGGTTTTGTTTGTGCATAATGGAGTGAAATTCAGAAATGGACAATAGGCCTAATTAATGCATGTTTCATCAATCACCCCAAAGCCTTGCTTTTAAACCACGAAAAGGTAAATACTTTCATAAATCAAATCCAATAGCAACAACAAACGAATAGAATTCCTTCATGAACATGGTTTGCATGTGTAAATACATCACATTCTTTAAAACAACTCCTGATGTGCATTCCTTCTGCTCATCTTTCAGTTTCTTCTTCGAAAAAGATGCAAACATCTTTGGAATACAGAATCCAAATCCTCCCAAGCCATGTAAACTCAGATCTCATGTCATGTCAGTCATTGATCGGTGAATGGACCAATCAGCGATGGATACCAGATTAATTTTGCGAAAGAGTGTTTTGAAAAGAATGTCGACAGGCTCTTCTTCCCCTCCCCTCTCCTCAGTCCCTTTCCCAACTAATTTCATTGAAGAGCCTGTTCACAGGCTAGTTTGATGTCAACATGCATATGGCCTATTGAAATACTCTTTTAAATCTCAAAATTTGTTGAAAATAATCTCAATTTTGGGATTAGAACAGGCAGGAGGTTGGGTACAAAAAAAACCAAACAATTTTACAGAAAATGTAGTTAAGCTCCAACCAGGTGTTGCACCCTTTTTGTATACCAATTTGGAACAGCTTCTGCCGTCTAACTCCTGGTTAGAAGGTATGACCAACCTTCGTCTGTCCTGGGGTTGATGTGTACTTTGAGGCCCACTAGTACATTGTTTAGCTGAGAAACTTAAGGGAAATTCCTCTACTCATTAAGAACCCGTGACATCACGAAACGAAGTTTTACTTTCTATTCATTCTGCTACAATGTTTTTCCGGACACCGTACCAATATTTGGTGAAATTGACGAATAAGTTGGAGTTTATGGGTAAAACTTAGCAACATAAATTTGTGTTTAAACTAAACTGTTTTATGATGATCAAATTTACGAACATTTCAGTCTAAATAGATTTTGTCAATGGACACAAAGTTAAAGTTTCGACAGTCTGTTCCCGCTTCATGTAAAAAACTTAAAAAATTATAACACAACTGGATTTCAAAATTAAGTTATGTTGTTTAACATGAAATGAAATAAAAAGGAAAATTAAAAAGGAATGCACAGCACGGTCGGACATGAGTTAAGACGCCTCCAAATGGAGTGTCAAATGCAATTGCTCAATTCATACGGATACCACCAATCGTGTTTATACAAAACTTACCGCAATAACATTCACAAAGGTAGTCTTTCCTGAATACTGAAGTCCTACCAGGGTCAACTCCATCTCTTCTTTCCAAAAGAGACTTTTGATCCATTCTAAAATGCGACTAAAAAAGGCTAACATTTTGTAACTATATCACCAACTACACTGAGGAACAAAATTTCCAAGTCTACTCCAAAAAAATCACATGACCGCCTCGCTTTCAATCAGATCAGAAATAAATTCTCCCATCCGCCTTTGCGGTTAGAATCCAAAATGGCTGCTGCTATGTTCATGTTCATGTAAACAGTTTCGAAAAACGATTAGCTTGGACATTCATTTCTTATAAAGATGCCATTACCAGCGGCCTTGCAAGCTCGTTTAAAGAAAAGAGGAATTCTTCATAAAGGTATTGATTAATTGAATGGCTCGTTTGTTGCAATCCTATCCCAATTGGAAATGTATAAAAGATCTTATAACCAAACGCCACGATGCATGTGCTGGTGTTGATGTATATAAAATCAAATATTTTAAAAGCTACGGTATTATACATACTGTGCTGTGCATGATGCAGTCACTTGTGTATATAAAACTGATTACATATTATTGAAAAATGAATAAATATATTGCCAAGCATTAAGGTAATGAATTGCAAGTGATACTATTTATCTAAATTTTTTTTACCTAAGTATATTGTACACGATCAAGCTAGAATGCAGTCCTGATTTACCCGACGTACTTTATCGATGACAATCGATCATCGGAAAGCAATAATTAATTTGATATCAACCGATTGAAATTTATTAATTAATATCAATTGGTAGCAGCCAAATTATCAATGACCAATGAATGTAGCTGCTAATCGCAATGGTAACTGGACATTTCGCCCACTAGTTGTTTTGCAGCAGGTCATTTTGCGACACTCTGGGTCATTTCGCCACAACCTTGAAGTCGTTTTGCCACAAATAATTGTTAAAAAAATGGAGGTTGAAACTAAACTGCAACATAATTATTTATATTATAATTATAAACCTAAATCTAGTACAAGGTAGAAAGAAAGTAGGCATTGGAAAAACATAAGTAGGAGTTACAAAAAAACTTTTTGTTATCCACTCTGCCCTACAGTTTTTCTTTTTCCAACAAAAATGACAAAACAGTAGGCATCGCAAACTACAGAGTTGCTGTAGGATGCATTGGCCAACAGCTTCTTTTGAAAACACTGCATCAGTGCAGCTCAGAGTAGATAGTGAAACTGAAGATATTAACAGAGTTAACAGTTACATCTTCACAAGTGCATATTGTTTTTGCCCACCAAAGTGCTCTATGTCAAAGAGTGAGCTATACAAATGCAAAGTGGTATAAGTTACAAGGTCAGCAAAAACAATTTCACAATCCCGAAATCTGAGAGTGCTTCACAAAACAAAATGCTACCAATGGCACCAATTTGTTGAGAAGCAATATAAATGATGTAATTATGTTTTTTTTTCAAATTTAAGGTAAATACACACTTTGTGTTCAGTTCTCATATTTACCTTTGTTGTAACCTTTGCTAAGCCTCGAAAAAAAATTCTTTGACTTTGTATAGTAAAGCCCTTGACTGGGTTTACAGAGGCTAGATACACACTCAAATGAAGAAAATCTCGGACCTGTGGGCGACCTGTGTGCTGCCAAAATACACATCGCTAATTTGCTATGTTGCCAGCATGGTAAATACCTAATGGTGTACATGTAGTGGTCATCACGCCTGACTAGAATACAGGAGACGCGGGTTCGAGTCCCAGCTCGGGCATGACACCGATTTTTTCGGATGAGTGTGTCCTAAACGTAAATACACAGTTTGTGTTCAGTTCTCATATATACCTTTGTTGTAACCTTTGCTAAGCCTGGAAAAAAATACTTTGACTTTGTTTTTCAAATTTGGTTCTGAAATATTAATTTTAGATAGTCATTTGAAACCAAGTTTGCTATATTTGCAACAGCTGCCCAAGCACAAAAGCAAGAAAATGGTGAGGAATTAGATACATTCAAGTGTCCAAATGCTTCAAACCCACATCACACATGTGTAGAGTACTGCAGGAAAAGATGGGGCAAAAATGCCGAGAAGGAAAAGCCAGTTGAAAAGGTATTTTTCTTGAAATGACTGAGGACAAGGGATAAACTAGCTGACAATAAAAATTCAACTAAAAGGGCATTGCTACAATTTTACACCACCATAAATCAGAATTGAATAAATTTGCTGTTGATATTTATTTATTAATTTAAAAGATTGTGTTATGTATTAAATTTTACCTAACTTGGTCATGTTGATAAGTTGTATAACTCTAGAGTGCACAACAAAATCTATTAATTATTTTAAAACAATAATGATTTATTATTGTCTCAATTAGATTTAGTGCACTCTGCCTAAACTTTATGGATTTGACTTTTAATGCATTCGATCAGGATTATAACAGGATGCCTCCGCCTCAAGGCTGGTACAGAGTCCCTGATCCTTCAAGGTATATGTAAATTCTATATGCTTAAAATATACATAATTAAATAAAAAATATATAAAATGTGGATGAAGACTTTTAACTCCAATATATTTATATATCTAGGGCGTTAACAGGAAAAGGGCCTTCTGTATAGTTTTTTCAAAATCTAGGTGATTGAGTGTTAATTCATGTGCAACATTTAAAACCCCATTAAGACTCAATGTGGAACTACTAAAATCCCAAAAATAGACTAACTAACCTGCAACATGTTTGGCAACTAAAATTTGCTGATTAATTAGAATTAAGACTTTCAAGACTTGACTGGAACTTAATCAAAAAGCTGAATTGGCTTTAGTTTCACTCTAACTTCATGCTATATTTCTATGGTAAGGCCTTTGTACAGGCCCATATTATCAGTTCTGTTTTTTTTTAAATCTAGTTTCTTCCAAATTATTGCTTAATTCCTAATTCACCCTTTAATTGATCCAATCCATTGACAGAGGCATGCTTGAAGTAGTTGGATTCACTTTTTGAAATATGTGATTCCTGTTAGTTCCACGAGACCCTTTTTCTGTTATTTGTCTACATATACAATATAGTACATCTTTTTATTATTTTATTTCCTTCTTGGAAAGGGCTTTGCAGAAATGTGCTATAATTGTACAATCAAGACAAAAGCTATACAAACTTGTCTACTTATAAAAAATTAATGTATTTTAATTGTAAGAAATAACTTGAAGATAACAGTAGTTTGTATTTAATTTATCTATGAAAGTTATTGTTCAGTTTTATTTGTTGCAATGGTGACCAAAACACCATTTGAACATAGCCTTGCCTGTGAGAGGATTTAGTGTACATTCTCGAAAATTTATTGAAAGCCCAAGAAATTTTTTAAAACATCTAGAATTAGTTTACCTTAGCAGAACAGAGTTGTACCTAATATTTGGGAGTTCTGTTTGTTATTGATTTTGTAGAACTTTGCTTTTCATGTTGTGAGATCATTTCAGGCTTTCAAGTGATCCTACTTTTCCTACTATTTCCTACTTTTTTGACCCTTCTCCTATTATTCCTACTTTTGTCTCGAAATTCCTACTATTTCCTACTTTTTCCTACTTTTTATATGCCACAATTTCAACAAATTGTGCAAGGTTGTATCATGCAGGAATAGGGAGTAAGCCTTGCAGGTGTTCAGGGTTAAAGCCTGGACCACATGTCACAAGGAAGATTTCTTGACGAACAAATGTTCATCTGGCATGTCCAGTCCAGATGGCTCACACTTGTACCAACTGGAAACGAGTCACAGGCAGACTAGAAGCAGTTCATCAGTACTTCTTCAAAGATCTGTGGCAAAGGCTGCATTCTTATTCCTTCTTCTAAGCCCTCAGTTGTCCTACTTTTTCCCTCAAAATCCTTCTTTTGTCCTACTTTAAAAAGAATTTTGGTCCTACTTTTCTCCTACTTTTTCACCTGGGTGTGCTTGAAAGCCTGTCATTTGTTTATTTCATATTTTTAAGAAAGAAATAGCAAAACTGCTCTTCCAAACATTTAAAGATCAATAAAGACCCTTTGTATGAATAGCTGCAATTTTAATATTGTTTACATGTATTCATATAAGCCCTACTAGCGTCATTTGGGTAAAGCAATATTCTTTTGAAATCTTAGCTCAAGAATAAGACTAGTAGGGCAGCTATTTTGAATGAAGACAAAAGAATTTCTAAAGCTGTTTATGTTTAATATTAAGTAATTATAATTGTTAGTTAATATTTTTTGTCAGACTGTAAGCTTGTTGTCATATATAACAGGATTTACGGCGTCCTCACACTACCTGCCTAGACTAGCATGGCTATTAGTTATTTTGTAGGTAGGGTGTGTTTGTAATTTACAATGCTGAAAAGAATTACTGAATATACTGAGAACTGAAACTTTGTTTGCTGTGGCAGTGGAGCAAGCTATTATTGGAACACAGTGACAAACCAAGTTTCATGGCTGCATCCACTGGGTAAGTGTTTATATAAAATTATACACAATGGTAATCAAAACATAATAAAATGTGCTCTCGTGATGATGGGGATGATGATAAATCCATGATTGATGATGACTGATTTTAAACTCACTGACAGTAATGACGGTAATGGCAACTTGAACAGTCATTTAGAACACAGTCAAGATTGGTGTTTTTCTTATCTACAAAATGACAACTTTGGTTGTGATATAGAATGTAGTGGTACCAGTACTCCTGCCAGTGTAAAACAACAGGGCAACCCAACTGTATTTTAAAACATTAGCTAAATCCATTCTTGAGCCAAGTTGCTCGTAAGTGCGGCACATACTTCCAGTTTCCGCAGTGTTAATCAGGTGGGAGTTTAATTGACTTCCCCTGGACAGGACACCAGCAGAAGCCGCTACACATTTATACACCTTAGTTTACTGTTTTAAGTTAGGTAAAGTGTCTTGTTCAAGGACACAGCACAGTGGTCTGACCGCAGCTCAAACTCATGACCCTAGGATTATGAGTCGAACATTCTAATCTCTTTAGAGGCTGAAAGGGTTGACTCTTTACTGCTTTTGCATTTTTTGAGTCACCAACCAAATTTGTTTTGAAACTCTTGGTTTCAGATCCTTCTGCTGATATTACTTTCCCAGCTACCTCCATGGTCAACAAGGAAAATGGTAAGTCAGACTTGTGTTAACTACAGGGTTCATGGCCCAGTTGTTTGAAGCCTTAAATAAGCTTTAAAAGCTAATTGCTGCACCAATAACCCAAAGATTGGTTGACTCTTTGTTGATTGCTCTACATATCCCTGTTTGATAAATGGATTGAGAGAATGATTCATACACATATACATAATACAGCATACTTTTCATTTGGAACATTTAGAGAACGAGTCATACACATCTGATATAGCATAATAGTTTTATTTGGGACATTTAGAGAGCAAGGTATTCAGTACAGTAATTTGAGAGAACAAGTCATAGTTTAAAACCATTCATACATATATACTCATGCTGTCTTACGACACTTTGCAATTAAATTTTATACATTTTTTAAGTGTCTCATCACCTGAAATTGGCTAACTTTTTCTTAATTGTTGTATGGTAACAGGCCATTGTACCATATGACAGTTTATA
Organism: Hydrozoanthus tunicans; assembly: GCA_026413305.1. Taxonomy (NCBI): domain Eukaryota; kingdom Metazoa; phylum Cnidaria; class Anthozoa; order Zoantharia; family Hydrozoanthidae; genus Hydrozoanthus; species Hydrozoanthus tunicans. Next base: position 34,460 of record JAOBAT010087305.1, read on the forward strand.
ATAGATGATAATAAAAGTTATATGCAAAAGTTTTAAGTGACTCACAATCTGACACAGGTCGTCATTTTGCTATGTTGGCTCATGTCAGATGGTATATTTTGGGCCTGATGGTGGAAGATTCCTACAATAGCTAGAATGGTGTCAAAAAACTGTCATAATTTTAGTTTTACTGCTGAAAATAAAAATCACTTACTGGGTTATCCAGGCTTCATAAAGACCTTGAAATGATAGTTTTATGATAGTTGCATATTAAGATATCAAATTTGTACATTGCAATATTAACAGCTGTGGTATGGTAATGCTTATGTTTACAGACACTGAGGTGCAACCTAACATGGAAATTCCTGTACCACCTGCCCCACCGGGGGTAGAGGCGAGCCAGCAAGAGAAAGAATCAGTGCTGAGTATTGGAAAACATCCAAGCTTAATCAAGGTACATTATTTAATTTTGATTTTTCATGCTTTAAATCTAAATAATCAAAGATAGATCACAGCTTTTAAAATTAATGCTGCCCCCATATTTTTCTAATTTATTTTATTAAATGACAAGATTGTCAGGACCATCTGTAAATCACTTTTAGTGGCGTATGTATCCTATATAAAGATTTATTTTTATTATTATTATTATTATTGTTATTATTATTATTATTATTATTATTGTTATTATTATTATTATTAGCTTTCATAGCAAGAGCAAAAGGGGAGACAGAAGCTGGAAGCGAGCCCTTCCTCCCCAGTTCCCTGTGTGGCTCAATTGCCTCCAGCTTCCCTCTTCCCTAGCCCTTGCTATGCAGGCTAAACCCCTGGATGGGATGGTTTCCTTAAGATTTTGATTGATTAAACACCTCTATCTTAACCAGGGTGACCCTGGAGTTGTGGTCTGTCAATTATAATGAATATTATTGTGAGCTGTACATATAGCAGACAATCTAAGGCCCTCAATACCAAGGTTAACTGCAAATCACTGTAAGAGCATATATTGAGACTATGTAAAATGCTCTGCAAATATTTCATCATTATTATTATTATTTTTAATATTATTCTTATTATTAACCAATTTGAATTCTCAAACATTTTTGTTTACTGATCTATCTGTTTGTAAAATTAATGTGAGATAAAAAAATCTGTAAGAAAATATTTTAGTAACTGTAAACACAACTTTACTTCACTTTGAAATACTTCCTGACATTTAAAACATTCAGGGATCTCAGAAGAGGCAAGAAGCTGCAATTAAAAGACGTCAGACAGAAAAAGGTAAGTTTTCACCTTCCACCGATGCAGTCAGACCAAGTATTATGGGATGACAGACCTGGTATTATGGGATGACAGGCCAGTTGTTAGTGCCTGTTATAATGGGATGATTGGCCTGGTGATATGGGATGACAAACTTGGTATTATGGGATAACAGACCTAATGTTATGGGATGACAGGCCCAGTTTTATGGGATGACGTTTATGATGTTTTTGAACCGCTGCTGCCACCTTAAAAGATTAAACTGGTTTAATGTTGTGTTGTGTGTTTTTGTCAACAAATTCCGCATACCCAATTCTTGAGCTTTTAGCCTTAGAATCTACTACCATTGGTTGGGCATGAAGAGTTGTAATTTTCTGTGTCTTTTTAATTCTTTGTGTTTGATTTTGTGTACTTATATTGAATGTTTTAGAATCCAGAAATGAGAAGCGAGCAAGAGAAGAAGTTGATCCAATGGATCCGTCTGCATATTCTGATGCACCAAGGTGCATTAGTTGTTGCCTTGTTTTTTTTATTGTAACTGATGAAAATCGCATAAATTAGCGTTTCTTATAGATTCTTTGCAGTTAAAGGTCATGTGACCACACCTCTACCTTAGATCAATTAGCTATGACAAAATGCTGTTCAGAAATGGAAAGAGCAGGTCAACATTAGTTAGATGGTAGGGTTTCAAGTCTCGCTGTTAAGTACTTAAAAAATGACAGCAAATTTAAAGTCAAAAATTTTTCTTAGTATGTTGCTGCTACTCCAGTCATACAAATTCTAAGAAAAATTATTATCCTATTTTCTGTTACTCGACATTTCTTACATATTTGAGGTCAAAAGCTGAAGATTTGCATGTTTACTAATGTTAACCTGCTGTTTTCACATCTGGATACCATTTTTTTGTCGTTACTGCTTGATTTAAGGTAGATGTGGTCTCAACTGTGACTACTACAACTACTTTGACTGTGATTGCTACTACAGTTATGACTTAGATTGCGACTACGCTGGCTTGAAGTACAACTACTATGACTATGGCTTCTACGATTACTATGACTGCACCAACTACAACTATTACGATTACAACTACCATGACTACTACGATTCGACGAGTACTACAGCTTCGATGGCTACGGATACTGCGACTATGCCTTACAAAAACGATTACAACTACATTGACTACATTTACGACTTATTGACTTCGACTTCAACTAGAACTATGACAATGATATCAGTTATTATGACAAATATGACTTCGACTACGTTTGCGTTCTTAACACTTCAATGTTAGTTCCTTTTATGCTGGTTAGAAACTCTTTCTTTCTATACTAGCTCTGTAGTTTTGTTGTGTACGTTATTAAAAAGTAACCACTGGACTTTTTTCATTCAAGTTTGAAATAATTTGCACTCGTGCGGTTTTCAAAAAGCTTGAATCGCATTTGCCCTACAGGTTCATGCAGTTTTTAATTCTTTTTAAAAACCCACTCATGCAAGTTATTATATCCAATTGAACTCGAAGTTGTGTGATTTCCTATACCAACACTGCTCAGAATTTTAAACAAAAAACGTGTAAACCATAAATTTCCAAGCCAAGTTCGTCAACGGATCTTAAAAAAACATGAGCATGGATTAAAATTTGCCTACGTTCAGTTCGCCTACGTCTTAAGTTGTTTTACCTACTTATGATTTTTTGAACCAAGGCATTTAGATGTGTTAGACCATAATTACATGAAAATCATCGGTTTTAAGTTAACTTCACTTCAAACCGTATACGCGCGCGTATATAAACAAGTTTACCCTTTCCCTCCTAAGGCATTTGTCAACATCTTAATTCTCCTTACAGTAACAATAGAAAATAAGCTGATTAGTGTTGAGAATATGAATTTTAATCATCCACCAAAAAGTCTGAAAGATGAATTCCCAATTTCTCCCAAACTACTCATAGAAATATTATGGACATAAATTATGAGAACTTACAAGCTAATCATTGGGCACCCTTAGGGGTAAAAGGGTTAATATGCCAATTTTGATATTTGAATCAGTTCTCCCGGCTCATATTTTGGAGTTTGTATGTTCTCTAACTCTCTATCAATTTGTCTTTTGTTGTGCGGGTTATCTAGGGATACAAGTTATCTAGTCTGTCGGTATATGTTGGTTTAGTCGAAGCTTTATAAATGTAAAATTCTGTATACGCAATTTTATAATAACAACTTTGAAGAACAACGAGGCTCAGATTGACCAAAATTTAAGAACAATTTAAGAACAAGCTGAGGCTCGGGCTAGATAGATAAAGTTTTTTTTTAACTTTACTGTGAGCTTTGATCTTTAACTGAACAATACAGAATGACTAAGAAATAATTCGCAGTTTATAATCATTCACAATCTTTACCCTGGGTTAGGGTTTATCCTACTTTGAACAACTGGTTCCTGATATCAAGAATCCAACTGATATTTACAATGATGCTGTGGTTATTTTCAGGGGTTCATGGACATCTGGACTGATAAAGCAAGGCGAGGCTAAGACTGGCGTTGACACAACGGCTAACGGGCCGCTCTTCCAAATGAGACCCTACCCCAGTCCCGGTGCCGTGCTACGCGCAAACCAACAAATTGCTCAGAAACAAAGCTAGCAAATTTGTGAATTCATATATTGATCGAGCTTAGATCTAAAGAAGGCCAGCTTGACTTGGAGATAATTTAGTGGCTTTTGCGGATCGTGTTGAATGCTAACGCCCCAGATATTCTGGAGCTGTGCCAGCTGGGGCATTGGCGATAAAACAATACACGGTTTTACACCCTCTACACAGCTTAGACCAACACTCATTAATGGTTTACTCGACTTTGATTTTTTTGTTGTCTGCTAAAGTTCTACTTTTGCATTTTTTAAATTAAGTATCCGTGTAAGACTGACTAGGCAGCTCAATGCAGTGGAACGCTAAAAGATACAATTACAATTATAATTTATTTTCCATTTCCTTTGTTTGTTGTAACTTTACATAAGTTTCTATACATGCCATGTTATAATCAAAGTTGTATCTTTTTATATTTCTGTTAATTTCAAAAAAATATGTAGTGAATAGTATTTAGGAAAAGAACTAGGACCTAAGTTAACCGTAAGATTTAGGTACTAGTCTTGTTAAATGTTTTTGCTTTATTACTTTCACTGACACACAAATGCTGAAAGCAAAGCAATAATAAAAAAAAAAAATCCTTTCTCGAGCCTAATTACCCATTAGGCCTGCGCTTATCTCCAGTTTCCGTAGTGTTAAGCGGATGAGATTCTTTGACTCTTCCTGGACAGGACACTAATCTATCGCAGGTTAGCCCCAAACAGAACTGGTACTCACTTATACAGCCGAGTCGACTGGAACAAAGTCGGGAAAAGGACACAACACGGTGGTCTGGCCGGGGCTCGAACTCACGACCCTAGGATTAACCGCTCGGCCACTGCGCCGTCGACAAAGCAAAGCAACAAAAGCAAAAAAATAGCACAGCAAAATAAATGAGAAGACTAATTGCCATATTGTTAAACCGTTGATCTGATTGGCTAAACTTTATAAATAGATCATATCTTCACAAGGTAATGTATTTCTTTCCAGTTAACTCATTCAAGCTTTTCTAGTTGAAACATTTCTGTTTTCAGGTTTAAGAAAAATGCCACGTGGAGAGCATCGAAAGTGAAAAGATTTTCTTTGCTTTTGTTTTGGAGTTCTATGGTTGTCTAAATTAAAATTGCTTTAAAATGGGGTATAAAATAGAGTATCGCTTCTTTTTACTTGAAAACTATGACGTACACTGGTTCGTGTATTCTCAGTATGAAAGTTTAAACATTCCGGTGAAGGAAAAGCGAAGTGCTGCAGAACAATGGGAGGTTGCCTAGTTCTTACACGGACCATTACTTGGTATATGCATGCTTAGGAAGAACTGAACATATGACAGTTTTTGTCCTTTTACTGTAACAGCACTGTTAATGTTTGCCATTACCTTTCAACGTAGAAATAAAAATAGATTCATATACTTAAAGTAAGAAAATCTTCGGACTATTGAATTTTCGGACAACAAAACAAAAAAGTCCAGAAATTTAATCGTCCGAAAAGATTTAGTCCGGACGTTAAAATGTCCGAAAGTTTTAAAACAAGCCGACTTAATACCAAAAGACCTAGTGGGCCTAGTGTGGTCAGGAAGCCATTATAATGGACTGTAAAATAGTTTTACAACGCGGGTTTCTCGTCTTATAATACAATGACAGACTCCTGAAAGTCGACGAGTTCCTCCTCCGGTAGTCTGTGTGCATGCGCCATGCAGTCTCCGCTTGGCCAACAATCTCGTTTCCAGAGCCCGCGTTTCTATTTCTTGGCGCTAGCTATAAGGAACTACGGGCTCTGGAAACGATGATGCTTGGCCAATTTAACGGCTTTTGCTAGACAGTTAATACAAAAACTATAGACCATCCTCTGGGTTTGTCTTATCTTTTGAATCAAACTTTATTTTAATATTCTTGACGCATGCGGCGTCTCGTAGTAAATCTAAATCTCCCGGCGATATATCGATGGTTGAAAGACCTTGGGCCGGCTGCAATGCAGGCTAACTGAGAACATGTACTCCCTATATTGGGATGATAGGTATGACCGTCGTATTTTTTAGGGATTAAAATTGCCAGTCCGGTATCTCTTAGGGGTTGTAAAAAGAAATCCGGTGTTAAACCAAGAGCCTGGTAAATTTTAGGGTTTAAAAACGCCAAGCTATTGGAATGCTTGCAGTCTCGTGTTTTAGCAAACAAGCAGTACTGATAAGAAGTTTTAAAAGACGTCCTTTGGCGAACGTTCTACTACGCGCGCGCCTTTATTCACTGCATATCACGTTCAGCACAACACGAGGGGACTTAGTGCCGATCCGCTAGCTACCCAGGGAAAAATTTCAGTTTTCAATTGGTATTTTTTAGGGTAATTTTAAAACCGAGAGGTATCTTTTAGGGTAGAAAATTTTTATCGCTTGATATTTTTTAGGGTAATTTGGAACTTTTCCGACGGTCAGCCCCTACCCTTTTGACCCCGAAGTACCCCCCCCCCGGCATTTGTTTAGGAATTCAGAAAAGGTAATTTTTAGCGCGTTTCATCATCCTAACGTTAACCAAAGATAGTTTACGATACGTACAAGATGAATGCTAAGGGAGCTGCCGTCCTTGATCGCTCGCGATCTAACCTGTGACATCACAACGTCAAACTGCAGTTTGTTATCGAAAAATGTGAGCTTTTTGTTAAGTTGCTTAAAAAAGGAAAACGTTTTTTATTCTACTGGATAGTTTTTCAAAAAATGAAAGCAGTTAAACCGTCCGAACAAGGCAGTATAGAGCTGATTCTTTTGACAGTTTGACGATATGACGTCAGACTTAAGTGCAACATGGCGGCCCCCATGGGATTGACTGGTGCTTTCTTTACTCATTTTGCAGAATATTAATAAAAAAATTTTTTAAAAAATACAGTTCTGGAATCTCAAACTGGTACATTTAAACATATCAAAAATAGGTTTGGAGTGCAAGTTTCCTTTACCGTTTTTGCCTATCATTGTCAAACAACCGGCCAACATGCAATGACAGTCACTCAGAGAGCAATCCTCTTTATTGCAGAATTTTCTCTTGGCCTTAAAATGGTTTAAGGTGAAGAATTTTTAAAAGTCTCATTCATTTTGGTAATAAATTTATTTACATTTAAAAATTGAAGGAAAGGGTAAGTAAGTATTAAACAATGCGCATAAAAAATTGTCGGCCATTAAATTATTCGGTGGCCATACTCGTTCACTAACTAATAGTATTTATCCACCAAGTCGAACTCCGGTAGAAAACGCAAACCAATTTGATTTAGTAGGAATTCGAATCAACTGGGTTTGAGGCAACTGGTTTTGTTTCTAAGAGCATATCCTGGGGAAAGGGGGGGGGGGGGGGGGCTGATATGAGTCGGGGAAC
>JAOBAT010087306.1:4323-18216 GCA_026413305.1 Hydrozoanthus tunicans
TTACTGTATACTCAATTTCCACAGAGTTAAGTAGACGAGATCCCTTGGTATCCCCTATAATTATGGAACACTGATCCCTCATGAGTCATTAGTTACTGTATACTCAATTTCCACAGAGTTAAGTAGACGAGATCCCTTGGTATCCCCTATAATTATGGAACACTGATCCTTTGTGGGTCATTACCTACTGTATTTCCAGTTTCCCCAGTGTTAATAGGATCAGAAAAATTGTCTAATTTCCATGTTGTTGGTTGGCTGGGAACCCTTGATATCCCTATAATTATGGTACACCAATCCCTTGTGGGTTATTAGTTACTGTATTTCCAGTTTCCACAGTGTTAATAGGATGAGAACTCTTGGTATACCCTGTAATTGTGGGGTACTAATCCTTTGCTGCTCAGTAACATCTATACTGACTTGTGATACTACAGTTTCTCAGAAACAATATTTGGTGATGAATCTACATATAATGAAGTTGATGAAGGTGCTGCAGGTGGCATGTATGCTGAACCACGCTCAGAAGCACCAGTGAAAAAGGTACTGACTTCACACCCAAGCTTAACATTAAATTTGCTGAAATTGTGAAGAATAGTGAATAAAATAGGTGATAACTAAATCAAAACCAAATGGAACCATCGAACAATTGCATGGATATGTTTTGTTGGTCCAGCAAAACACGATGAAAAACAAAAAATTGCTTGGTCTGAAGAAAAAAACTTAGGTGCTAACTTTTTGCAATTTAACAACTCAACTATTAGTCTTGCAATCTAGCACCTCCATATGGTGATTTACATTATCTCAAGGACAATTGTGTTGTGTCAGTAATTATACTTATGCTGCTCTGTTTGACACTGAAAAATATCAGAAACTACTAAACTTTTAAATCTTTGCAAAAGTCATTTTAAGTTTTCTTAAAGGCGAATTTCTAAAGTGCCCCTAATGTTCCCTGAATAATGTTATTTGTACTATAAAAATGACCTTTTTAGAAGTCTTGCTGTATTTTGCGGTACTCAACTTGCCACAACAACGATAAAAAGTCATCGTTCTCGATTGAAAGTCCGATCGCCGGAAGTGACGTAGACATGAGATTTGGCACTGCATTACTTGCTTGCGGAACATTTTCAACTATTTTTAGTCATGATCCATTGTTGATGTTAATGGTAACTTTATTGACACTCCTCAAAAGGGGCTTTCCAGTGACAACTACAACAACTATTACTAATATTAATTAAAACTACCAAAAGTATAAACTTCCATATAAATATGCAAAATACAAAAAAAATAGTATATACAAGCCAAGGAGACAAGGCCAGAGCAGTCTACACCATCACAACAGCGCGGGCACTAAGGCAGAAAATTGCGCCGCTATGATCGCACGAACCGCTCCTGGAGTCGGCTCCTCAGCCTGGGCTTAAAATTAGCAACTGACTGAATAAGGTATCGTGGGTGTATTGCCGGTGGATACTCAAACACTGTGAAAGGCGGATTTAGCCAGCGCTCATGGCATTCAAACTTATGCACTTGAGTTCTCCAGTCTGTCATAGGTCACATGTATCATCGAAGCAGAGCAACACTAATGTCTTCTGATTGAGAAAAAAGGCAAAGTTCTGCTTTTCCATTTCATTTTTTTAGTTTTCAAGTTTTCCTCTGGCTGTTTTTACTGATTTTACTAGCTAGTCCTATTGGCTGTTGCCGAAACCACTATGAATTATTCTCAGGGCAAGTAAATAAAAACATATAAGTGGTTCACCAAATTAACACTTTATTGGTGTAAAGCTGAGTTACTAACTGAAAGGTAATTTCCTCTCCCTGTTCATGTTTTAGCCTGAATACCAAGTTCCAAAGCACGCAAATGTTTATGCCAGACTTAAGAAAGATCCATTTGATGACATGTATGATAATCCAGGAATGAAAGTTCCATCTCTAGTGCCACTTCCGGCAGAATATGATGTGCCAAAGTCTCCACCAGCATCAAGTAAGACCTGCGTGTAATATCTCTCACATTTATTAGTTTGAGATTTTTTGATGCAAAAAAATGTAGGGGTGGGGGTTGTGACCTGATTTTTGGTTGGTTTTGACAAAGAAAGCTGCCTAGTGGATTATCAATAAAACTATTGTTATTGTTGTTATTGTTATTATAATTGTCATTATTATTGTTGATCTTTTTACTAATGTTATTGTTAAACATGCCAGTTAAGAAAACCTTGATAAGTGCTTAAACACCAACTTTGCTTGTTAACGTTATTTGTTGATCTATGGTACCCTGGCAGCCTACAACAACCCAGATTCCAACAGAAACACAATAATGAGTACAGCAAGCTTAGAAGTTGCTCCAGGTGCAATGTATGACCTTCCAGACCCGGGGACCGCAACATACGACAACCCTCTTGCATCACTGACGAAACCCCCTGCAGTGCCTCGACGGCATGACAGTCTTGATGAGAAGCATGGTGTAGCCTCTCTACCACAGTATGAGACTGCTAGAGTACCTAATGCTCAACCAGGTTCGTGATCTTGATGTTGTGGTATACAATTTAATGATACGACTAATGACTGTTAGTAGAAACCAATTAGTATACTATAATGAATGCTGTGATCTGATTGGCTAACCTACTCACTGTTTATTAGCTGTATACTATGAGTAGCAAACCTGCTGGGGTTCTTAAACACGAGGTCCCAGTATAAAAGGGCTGAGCCCAGGGGTTTCACACGTTCAGTTGCCAATCATTCGCCGTCGAGTTAACATCTATAATGGTCCGTGCTCTCTGCCAGCTGTGGCGCGCTTTTTGATTCGCGTTTTATTTGCACTTAGATTAGTTTTGCAATTTCAAAATAAAGCAAACAATCTACCTACAGTTGTGTATAGCTCGTTCTTGCTTCTGAGCCTTGCCACGACGGCATTCGGCTGATTTTAATTTTATTGGTGTTACAGCTATGAATTTTAGCTCCTGAAGCGAAGTTTCACCAAATAAAATAACGAAAAAATGCAGGCCTCGATCGACGTTGTTTGTCTAATTTGGATTGCGAAGCACGTGCGAATTTCGAATTACTCTGGCGATATTTCGTATACCTTAATTCTTATCAGCAGCCTTTCACGACGTACGCCTACCAGTAGAACGGTATTATGCCAATGACTTCATTTACTATTAAAAAGTGAAACTGTTTCACGATTATGGTGTAAAATGTTGAAAGTGGGTTGTTTCTTTTATCAATGGCCGTCAATACATTTCAAAATTTATTCAAATTTCATGAAAAGGGTCGAAAAAGGGGCGGGCCTAACCTTTTTATACTGGAACCTTGTGTTTAAACAAAAAAAAATGATTGGTACATACTACTTAAGTTAACAAGTCAATAAATAATGGTCTACATTCGAAGGTGGTATATTAGTTTGTTTGACTGTAGTAAACCAATTAGATTATCATGGTCACTTTCTATGAATCTAATAGTCAACTTGTCGCTTCGCGTCTTGGTGGCTTTCGACTCAAAGAAAACTCCCTCATAGTATAATTGTTAATTAGTGAGAACAGGTAACTGTATTGCACACTCAAGCATAATTTGCACCTATGGTTTATGCTTGTTATTGAAAACTTAACTGCTTTAAAGCAAACGCAAAGCTTTAACTCAAAGTCCCCTTTTCTTTCAGAAACAAGTTGAAATATGTTTGTTACTATCTTTAGCTTTAATCCATGACTTTTCTCTCAGCGGTTTGTTCTGTTCAATCAACCCAAAAGCTTCCTTGACTGGGCCACAGGCTTAGCAACTATAGCTGCCACCATTGCCTCGTTCATTACCTTCTGTTATACCAGATTGGGTTTGTGTAGCTGTATTTCTGTCCAATCGCAAAAAAACAAGACCAGGATGGGCTATCTCTGTTGATGACTTTGAGCGCTCCGTTGTTCCACCCGCTCCCCTTTCATTATCCTCTGTGATACCAGGTTGGGTTTATGTTGCTGTATTTTTGTCTGATCAAAACAAATATGACAAGGATGGATTATGTTTAATGATGACTTTAAGCACTCCGTTGTTCCACCTGCTCCCCTTTTATTATCCCCTGTGATACCAGGTTGGGTTTATAAAGTTGTATTTTTGTCCATTCAGAACAAACAAGGCCAGGATGGGCTACGTTTGATGATGACTTTGAGCAGTCCGTTGCCCCACCCCCTCCCCCCATGGCGACGCACCCTGAATTTAAAAAACCAGGAGCAGGACAGCCCAAAAAGCCGCCACCGCTTCCTAAACCTTACGCTGAATCCAAGAACAAGCCCAAGAAGCAACAAGGTTTGCACATGGGTGAGTGAGTTAAGGATCTGTTTGCTTGTTCTCCGGTCTTCGAATTCTATTTCAATGATGCTGTGGTTCTCATAAAGTTTCGCTCACAGATATTTATCTTGATGAGGAATGTCTCTGTTTTGAAATGAAAATTTTTTTTGGCAAATTATAAACCAGTTGTCTAGTACGACTCAGAGCTTGCTGTCAAGTTTTGAAAATGGACAACTTGTTTCTCTTTCGTTCTTGGTTCTTCATTATCTTGTTATAGTGTTTTTAAAAGCAGAATAAACATTTACACCAAAAGAGAAGCTTTAAAAAAGTAAAGGCCCTATTAGCGTGCCATTTCAGCCGACTAACCACATACTCATATCTCACTCATATCACAACTGAAAGGCGCGAGTAAAGAAGTCAAAACGCTTTCGCCCAGAACTTATCGTGTATCATCTCTGGTTTGACCCTTAACCTACAGACGAATAACTGCTCCCTAAATGAGACGTGACATGACGAAGTAAATGCAATGAACCAATCAATCAATCATGCCTATTTATGCCGTCTGTCATGTAGGGCAGCAACAAAGGCACTCCAATCTTAACAGTCCCCCATTTGTGATGGAGGCCCTTGAGCTCCCCTTCCACAATTCCACGCCATGTTATCTTTGGTCGCCCTCTCTACCATTCCTCTCTCGTTCCGTTGCCCGGCTCTCTTCTCGTGATTTGCCCGATCCTTCCCGCGAAGTAAATGCATGGGCAAGTAAGCAAATAAACAACAAGACCAGTTCAAGGCAGTATGGCGGTTGTTTCAAGGAAGGTTATAGGATGTAAAGGATAACATCTAGGCGAACAGTTGTCTCTTATGAAGATTAACGTTGATTTTGTTTTTATCTTGTACTCAGGTGAAATTCAGAGTGCCCTCCCCGACCCACCTGTATATTCAAAGCCAGCCTCACTGAGAGACAGCGAGTGGTTTCATGGTCCGATATCCCGGGCTGAAGCAGAGCTACTCCTCGAAGATGAAGGTGACTTTCTGGTGCGCGAGAGTAAAAGCCAGCCGGGGCAGTTTGTCCTGTCAGGGGTGCAGGGGGGCCATCCGCGACATTTGCTGCTGGTTGATCCTCGTGGTCAGGTAAGTTCACACAGAAAAATTATCGTGGGGAGGGGAGGGGGGCATCCGTGGCATTTGCTGGTGGTTGATCCTAGTGGTCAGGTGAGTGCACATGGAAGAACTATCTATGGAGCAGGGGGCCATCCGTGGCGTATGCTGCTGGTTGATCTTCGTGGTCAGGTGAGTGCACATAGAAGAACTATCATGGGGAGGGGAGCATCCGTGGCATTTGCTGCTGGTTGATCTTCGTGGTCAGGTGAGTGCAAATAGAAGAACTATAATGGGGAGGGGGGCATCCGTGGCATTTGCTGCTGGTTGATCCTCCTGGTCAGGTGAGTGCACATAGAAGAACTATCAAGAGGAGGGGGGCATCCTTGGCATTTGCTGGTGGTTGATCCTCCTGGTCAGGTGAGTGCACATAGAAGAACTATCAAGGGGAGGGTGACCATCCGTGGCGTTTGCTGCTGGTTGATCCTCGTGGTCAGGTGAGTAGCGCACATTGAAGAACTATCATGGGGAGGGGAGCATCTGGGGCATTTGCTGCTGGTTGATCCTCGTGGTCAGGTGAGTGCACATAGAGGAACTATCATGGGGAGGGGGGCATCCGTGGCATTTGCTGCTGGTTGATCGTCGTGGTCAGGTGAGTGCACATAGAAGAACTATAATGGGGCGGGGGGCATCCGTTGCATTAGCTGCTGGTTGATCCTCGTGGTCAGGTGAGTGCAAATAGAAGAACTGTAATGGGGAGGGGGGCATCCGTGGAATTTGCTGCTGGTTGATCCTCGTGGTCAGGTGAGTGCACATAGAAGAACTATCAGGGGTGCAGGGGGGCCATCCGTGGCATTTGCTGCTGGTTGATCCTCGTGGTCAGGTGAGTAGCACACATGGAAGAACTATCAGGGGTGCAGGGGGCCATCCGTGGCATTCGTTGGAGGTTGATCCTCGTGGTCAGGTGAGTAGCGTACATGGAAGAACTATCAGGGGTACAGGGGGCACTTGACACGTTCAGGTAAATTTTGGAGCACTGGCGAGGGTTGTTGGGGATAAAAAGCAGTTGTCTGTTGATGATGTTGAAGCTATCCTTTTCTCGTTACCAAGGCAACTGAGCAATACTCTTCGTTTTTTAGGTTCGGACCAAGGACAAAGTGTTTGACAATGTGGAGCAGTTGATTGCTTACCACCGAGAGAACGACCTGCCGATCATCTCCTCTGGTAGTTCGGTGAAAATCAAACATCCCGTGATTAACGTCAAGCATAGCTGAATAAAACGGGACTTTTTATAACAATCCATAAAAGTAGTGTATAGCCATTCCTATACAGATCTACATTGTGGTTAAAACCGGCCATTTTCTCAAGCGACTACAAATGTTAGCGTTTTTAGCGAATTGGCGAAAATCGTCAAAATTAGCATTTATTAAAGTTTACTGTGTCTTCCCTTATTTATATCTTTGACAAAGCTCCGGACAGTAATTGCAAGGGTTTCAATAGTGTCGAAACCGATTTTTTGTAACGTTTGTTTGAAATTATTACATGATTTTTACATTCTTCTGCCGGAGGTTAGTTTTTGTCTCGGATGTGTATTCATAAAAAGAATTCGCTTGAACGCCGTATTTGTAAACTAATGATAATTGCTAAATCTTGTTCAGAAGAAACTGTTTAACACAGAAGTCGCTAATATTAGAAATTTTAAGAGGTTTTCCTAAATTAGGTACAGAATTAATTAGTAGATAGGGCGCTTTCAAGAGTCCTTGTTGATTTTTTCACGCAAATGTACTCTGGTAACCACAAATTTGAAGAACGTGCCTTTTGTGTTTCTATTAAAAAAAAACAACTACTTATTGCTTAACGAAAAGCTGTGACAATTTTTTCACGCACCATCATTTTTTTGCTACTCCAAGCACAGCCATAAAGTTTGTATGAAAGCTTAAGAAGTAATACTTGTTAGTTAGTTTAAACTAGAAAATTCCAAGGCTTTTAAAAAAAATAACACTACAAATATTTCCTTTAGGTCTTGAAAAGAATGTACGATAGAATTTTAGTCTTGAGAGAAGTCAAAACATAATTGTACGATAGGTTTTGAACTTGCGTGCCTTTCTGTGTTTACAACTGTAAGCTGTAGCCAATCCCGGGTAAACTTTAACCAACAATTTGTTAATATTCAAAGATTTTTTAGAATGGTTTACAACGATCCAAACAATTCTTATGTCGAACAAAGTTCAGCTTGGTGGAATGCCATTACGTCCGACTGAAACAATGTTTTGCTTTTTAATGTACTTTGTTTATATGTTGCTTGTAAAAGCTGATCTAATTAGGCTCAGAATTGAGCCGGCCGCATGTACGTACTGTAGAATAAAGCATTTAATTTCATCATGGACATTATTCAAATGAGTTGAAACGAAGTACTAGTCAACTTCAAAAGAAAAACGACCAGTTTTGCAATACACGCCATTTACCTGATTTTTGAATACCTAGGCAGTTTTAATAACAGGCGAAATGACAAACTTGTGTTATAAATATTTATCAACTTGAAAATGACGTCTGGTTGATGTTGAAGAAATAAACCCCCGTTTGATACCTTATTATTAAATAACAAAAGAAATATAACGAAAATGGTGTTTCGGTTGGAAGACACGAAAAGACCGTGTGATATCGTTTTGACTAGATAACTTACAAAGAAGATTGTTGTGTTCTTTGTCTTTTCGGTTTTAATGAGAAAACATTTACACTTAGCTATAGAAGCTGTTATGAATTTATGAGATGTAAATTGGCAGTTCAAGCCTGGATATTAGGGTTATGAGTTGACAAACTAAATTAAAAACATTCGAGCCAAACACAGCTGCTGTTCCCCTGACAAAACAAAACTGCATAAATTTGCTGCAGAAAAGTTCGAAAGAGAAGAGCAAAACGAGCATCCTATTTAAATAATACAATGAACGCAAAGAAGAGAAAACAGAGAAAATCACGAGGGAGCGTGACCTTTCAATTGGAGTCGTCCAATGCCGTCGAAAAACAACCGTTGCAGGAGTTTGTAATAGATGAAGACAAAGAAGTTTCGTCTGATCAGTGGAAAAGTTCTGGAAGGCTTGAGAAACACAATCGTGAAATGCTTAAGTGTAAGTTTAAAAAAAAATTACTTTGTACATAACAAATTTTATCTCTAAGTTGAACGACTATTCTGCTTTCAAGTGAACAACCGTTGTTGAATTGATCAATTTTTTTTTGTTACCTCAAAAACCATAATTGTATTCATCTTTTCGTTTGTTTGTTCCTGAAAACAGTCACAGCCTCTGAGCATTAATGATTCACTCGTTTATGCTCTTCTCGTCAAACCTTTTGTACGTAAACGCAGTACAATTGAACGACATTTGTATATGCAAAACTTCATTCAGTGTGTTCTTTTTTCCGCCATCAACCTCGCAATGTTCTTAACCAGTTAAGCTTGTTCCCGCAGAGAAACCAGTTGCCATGTTCGTAACCTCGTTTATACCGTCCTACGCATAACAAATAAATTTAAAACTAAAAACTTAACTTGAGCCAAAGTTTTGTTCAACGGGGCTTCACTATGCTTTACAGTTACATTCAACATATCGAATTTACAAGTTCTGGCTATTAAGGCTAGACAGCTAGCCCACAGGACCAAACTTTGTTTTCTTCGCAGTTTACTCATGTGTTTCTAGCTAGCGTTTCCGAAATAATTTAACTATACTTTTTGAGGCTTACCGGAAATCTTCGTCAGTCATGACGTCACTTTCTTTGTCTCAATCATTGTCATTGGTGGAGTCACCGGTGGTGAGTTCGTCTCACTGCTAGTGCTGCTATATTTGGCACTCATAACGTCGCTGTCTTTGTCTTTATCATAATTGTAAAGTGAACCAGTCTCACTATCAGGGGGGAGGGGAAAGGGGGTGCCATCTTTGTCACTCGTGACAGTCTTGTTGAACTGACCCCACGTTTGCAACACATCTGAACTCATCAAAAAGACCACATTGGCTCACCTTACCGTGTTGATTCGAATTAGCGCCCTCTCTTGAATTAGTGCCCCTCTCGAACAACTCCCCCCCCCCTAAAAAGACCAAATTTGCAAAAATAGAAGTCTGTTCTTAAGTAACCATTGGTTATTCACTGCAAGTGGTATTTTTGACAGCCTGGTGTGAAATTACCTCTACTAACACTGTAATTAGCATCTTTGGTTTATAAGCTTTCCAGTGATATATAATTTGCCATGGTTTGGATTAAAACTGGCAGTGTTATTGGAAAAGACAAAGAGTGTGCTTTTTTCAGGTGAAACCCGCCTTAATTAAGCGCTATAAATACTATAATACATTTGAAAATGTTTTTTTGTTAGAGCCTCAGTGATTATTGCATTGACAATCGCCGGTTAGGGCAAGGGTCTTGTTGTTCACTGTTGGGTTAGACATGTATCGTGCGTTTTACTTTTAGATTGTATTTTCCTTAGACTGTATTGCGTGTATAATACGTTTTGCTTAGCTATAGAATTCGTTTAACTGCCATGTTTTATGGGCATGCATCGTCTTGTTACACTTTTTCGTTCAAGTATTCGTCGTGAAATTATCTCATTAGAGTACAACTTTTTTTTAGATATATACACCGACCATAGCAGATATAACGTAATATTACATTTACGCTGAATATGACTGGAAATTTGCAATTGAACTTATCATATTTTTAATGACATTTCGTTAGGAGTTGTTTTATTGTTACTGTTTTTAAAAGCCTTAAAGGCTTTCTGCTTACTTTGAACAGTAATCACCAATCACAATGCTACAAAACGTTTATAAATGAATATGCACAAACAATATGTCTCGGTTTTATGAGAATAAAAAGATGCTCAGTCAGCATAAATTGATTCCAAAGCTATACGGCCGGGTTACAACGAATGAACATAAAATGTGATCTCACATAATTGGTTAAAATTGAATTGTTATCGGATGACAAAATAAATATTTCATAATGTCGATGAGCCTGTTATGAGATTCTGCAGTGCACATGTAGATGACCATATAAAATATCTTTTACATACTGTCAGACCGACTTTCGCGGAAGATAAAGACATATTAAAGTTGGTTTAAATCGTTTTTACCACTGCTTTCCTGACTCACGCCGCAATAGCTTATTAACAGGGGAGTTTTACTTGGGGCTTGATAAAAGTCGGTAAATAAGTGTGACATGTGACGTTTCTCGTGAGGGGGAGGGAGAGTGAGGTTCGAAGAAACGTCACAACGACGCTTCTCGTGGTAAAAATTGACATCCGACGCTCCTCTTAAATGTTTTTAAACATTTTGAGGGATTTTTAGGAAAGCGACACATTTCTGTTTTTGTTTTATAACAACTTCTCATTTTTTTGGCTAACGCTCATTTTTTTTTGACTGACGTACTTGAGCCAAAGTTCTTTAAATTATTTATTAGACAGGAAAGGTTGTTTTTTTCAGGTATACAGGAGCTCCAGGTTAGACGCGATGAACTGCAAAGACAGCTGCTGACCGAACAGGTGGAGAAAAATTGTATTCAAACTGACATATTGAGTTTGACCGAGAAGCTTTCTAAAATCAACGAAAGCTTAGCCAGAAAGATTGCCACAAGAAGAGAATATGATGAAATAATATCACAGACGGAAGCAGAGTACTCAAAGGTACGTAGAATCTTTAACGCAAGATGCCGCATTTGCGGTCTTCTTGCTCACTTTTAAAAACATTTCCGACTGAAGGAATAAATGCGAAATGCAAACTAAAGAGCAGGTTTGTTCGTTTTTTATTTTCTTTGTACACGACCGTGTTGAACAAGTTGTGTGCCCTTCATTAGACCACGGAAGAAGACATTTTATTCGGGAATTTTTTCGGGGAGTGTAGTAAAGGTGGCGGCATGCGTATGTGCTGGAGGAGACAGTTTTATCATTTGAATCAACTTAAACCTGGTCGGCAACCGTGGCTGTTGTCATGGAAACTACTGGCAGGCTGTTGTTATGAACTATAAGTCAATATGTTTCGAAGACAAGAAATACTAGGCAAAATGTACAAAGATTTTAAACGCTTTGCAGTTTTTTATTTCACCTTTCTTATTTTTATTTGTTTGTGCATATCAATCTAATTCTAAAACTCCACTTTAAAGAAATATGGAGATTATATTCAGCCAACTATCTAGTTTTACCTCTGGTCTAAATAAACTTTTTTTGCAGCTCCTCGAGATGTCACGAGCAAGGCAACGGAACGAAAGCACTGATAACCCGCCAAAAACGAGTGTCGTCAGGGAAAAACAAGAAAAGAGCTAACCCTCGGTAGTGGAGAAGAAACTTAAAAAACTATAATTTTCATTTTGATTTCAAATTCATAATAACTAAATACTTTTTCAATAAAAAACAAAAAACACTTTGGGGATTTTACCCATTTAAGCATTAACTTATTTGGTGCATGTTGTCGATTTTTGATACTGAACAACTTCATAAGAACGAGGTTCGGAAAACTTCGATTCCTATTTTTCATACAAAAAGCCAAAAAAAGCTAAAGCGTGTCATTTCCAGATCTATTTTTCTCAAGCGCAAACATTCCGGGATCTTAAAGCTATCAAGGTTTCAATCAAATGAATGAATCCGTGACTTTGTACCGTCATGTAACGAAATAAAGCTCTCGGCCATTTCTCGGCCTCCGGTGTGTGCCTGGAGTTCTTAGAAAAAGGTTTTTTTTTTATAAAAAAGGAATGTACAACTGACCGAACAAATTACTAAGGACCTGGTACACGCCGGTAATTGGAGGTTTCCTTGATACACGGAAAACTTTCTCGACTGTTTGTTTGACAGATGTGAGTTTAAGACTGCATTTGGCGGATTTTTTTGTCTAGAAGGACAACGTATCCGTAAAAGACCAACAATAAGACAGGCTACCTATGCACGGAGTCCGTGCGAGTCGCAGGGTAAAACTTCGCCGGTTAAACTTCGCATACTTTTTTTTCATTGCTGGGTTTAAATCACTCCCTAGAGACGCCAAAAAACAAAAGACGAACTCTAAACAAAGGAACCATCAAAATTCTATTGTTGAAGGAACCCAACATGGCCGCTTGACGTCAAATGCAGCCCAGCAATCAATGTTTTTAGAGCGGATCGAGCACCATACGTAAGGAAGGGCTTCTAATTGAAAGTTATGGCTTAGATTAAGAACGCATCTCATGCATTTTTACAAGTAGATTACCATAGCAACTGCGTTTTCCATCAGGAAAATAGAATTGAATGTGTTTCAAGAGTTATATGACGTCATCAAAACTGAGTTGAGCCTTTTTGGGTAAACAATATTTTGCGTTAACATCTCTTGGAGTGAAAAGGGGATACAGTTTAAAATTGCATGGGCCGGTGCTGGATCCAATCTCTGTCTTTTGGAAGTTCTTTCCTTTGTGGATGAATAAGAATTATTTTCAGAAACAAAATACAGCCATGAGAGACTGGCTCTCGCCTCCAACTCGTACACAGAGGCCATCGGTTGTTCTTCGTTGTATGGTAACAGATTTTCAGACTGCGTTTGTGTTTCTGGTTTCAGTGACCAGCAGAAAAAAATTTCAGAAAGGCCCAAAAATAACCCTTTTTTAAAAAAAAATTATCTGACCTCTGAGGACAGTCGTATGGCGGGGTCTATTTTGTCTAAAAATTTTTTTCATACAACAAATTCGTGGAATGGTAAAATTGACCTCACAAGGACTTGAGTTGTTTCATTTCAGAGACTGAAACAAGCTTTGCCCAAAAACGAGAGCTTGCCTCAAGATTTAAAGTCTACTTTCTTTTAGAAATATATGGGCTAATAAATCCCAGGGTTCTTTCATACCCGCCCTTCGTATGAGAGAACTCTGCGCACGCGTATAGAGGAAAAGTTTATAATTGTATTTTTCAATGGTATAAATTTGTAAAAGTAAGTTTTTAAGACCTGATGTATTTTACCGTGCATAGATAAAGTTACAAGTTACAAGCCCTGTGAACGAGGCCTATCCAGCTTTACTGGACCTCCCGCATTGTTAGTATATTGTTGGCTGCTGCTTTTTTTTGGTTTTAGGAATTTGTTCTGCGCTTTGAGTAGTAAGAAGCTCCAAGTAGCCGGCGTGTTGGTGGATCGAAATCGAACGTTTTTAATAGCTAAAACCACTGTGTTTACGCGTGTTGTTGAACTTTGTTTGTTACCACTTTATGCTAGAATACCGCTGACCATTGAACCATACTGCAGGCTGCGCTGAGCAAATTTTTTGACGATGCACCTCCGGGGTTATTACAATTTTAGGTTCCAGAGTGGTTGGATTGTTTAAAACATATTGCAGAGAATGTTCACATTCATTTCGGAATATTTAACACTTATCCTATTTCAATTGAGGTGGATAGTAAGCCATTGAAATAGGGAAGAGGTCAAAACAACGGTCCACCCTAGGGACCCAATTTTTTTTTTTGGGGGGGGGTATAAGCCGCCACCCACCACCTTTTTTCAAAAAAGCTGAATTTCAGGAGCAAATATCAAGGTTAATAAAATAGATATTGAT
>JAOBAT010087317.1:0-18212 GCA_026413305.1 Hydrozoanthus tunicans
CAAAGTTTCTTCAATCAATTAAAAAGCTAATTAAGTTACTTATGTTTGCCTGTAACATTTGTGTACCAATAAAGAACGATATTCTTTACCTTGTTTTCATATTGCCACCACCAGCAGCAAAAGCCGTGTTCAAGTGTAAGCTGCTCCCTCGCATCTAAAATCGATGTGTCATTTTTAATTGTGTCGCGAAGTTTGGTTTCAAAATTTTTTGTCGCGAAGTTTTGTTCAATTTTTTTGTCGCGAGGTTTTGTCTGAACAATTATTGTCGCTAAGCCTTTATCTCAAAAATTGTTGTCGCGAAGTTTTTATCTGAAAAATTGTTGTCGCGAAGAGTTTTAAAAAAATCGTCTTGAAATACTACATGGCCCTTCTCGGCCATCGTAGAAATGCGATCCCATATAACCTGGTTCACACTATTCTTGAAAGACCAGGGCAATTATCTGGAAAATATTTCCTAACACATTTTTCTCATAATCTTCCTCGGGCTTATGTCTCATTAGCAAAGAGACATTCTTTGCTAAATTATCATTTATATTCGGACCTGTCTTGTCCGTGCTGCCGCTTGGCCGCCTCTCGAGGCTAGCCAAAAAATTCTTAGCTGAGTCAGACTGCTCTGCAGCAATCCAGCATTTTCATGTCTTAGGTTCTTCAACCTCACTGTTATCAATATTCTCGCCTGGTGCTTCAATTTCGGAGTCATATCCGTACGTCAACTGATGTAAATTTGTATTTAAAATTTGCATGTTCTCGCCAAGAACCTGAAAATTCTTTGACAGAGAGTCATTTAAACATTCAAAATTCGCTTTAAGCGAATTAGTTAAAGACTTGAATACGTCAAGTTCCTCCAGGTTTGGCTCTTCTCTACTTCTTTTCTTCAAAGAAGAAATTGACTTTATCGAGCCTCGCTCGACATGTGTGAGCTCAACGAGCTCGCTTTCTGAATTCAAATCTATTTCCTTGTCATCCATGTTAACTCAATAGTAAGAGGTCTCAGGAACAGAAGAAGGCGACCGGCTTTGGCGAAGGCTAACGCAAAATGTGACCGGTAGTGGCGTGACGCAATATCTCATGGGATCTCCAGTCACGTGACTGTGAGGTAGAATTACCAGACTGGCATGAAGACATTTCAACTTTATTAAATATCTTATTTATCAATTTCAAAACAAAGTGGCGATTATAATTGTTTCCAGTCCTAGACAAGAGCTACTTCTAGTACATTAAACCTGAACAGTAAGTATTCTTCCATGAGTAAAATCCTTTGGTGTCACAACAAAGTTTCCAAGTAACAACTATGAAAGGCTAAAGGTTAACTATTGAAGGGCCTAGTGCAAAATGACTTAAAAGATTTTTGATGAAACTTTCAGCTCTCCCTACTTATTTATCTCATTATCCGTTCATAACCATAGCCAGGAAGATAGTTGCGTTGCTTTTGTACCAGATAAGAAGGCATAACAGACTTTTGATCAAGTTCTTAACTCCTTTACAACAATCCCACTATCCCTTAACAAGCATTGGGAGAATTAAGCACTTCAGACAAAGACATTTAACATTTTTTTTGCACTAGGCCCTTCTATTTTCTTGCATCAGATTTATGTGTACACTTGTTTATTTCACATGGAGCAAGACTGCTGTGCAGTAAACTTTATTTTGCATTATACCTGCAAATAGTTTAAAGGTTAAGTACAAATGATTTCAACTAAAATGAAGCATGGAAGTAAGAGGCTAGCTCCTTACATGACTAATTCCTGAAAATTTGGCAAAATAATAAACAACAAAATAGCTAAAAGACTAAAAATAAACTAAAAAAGAATCCTCAGATTGACTAATTAAAACAAATACTATAATATCTTTCTGATATTACAAAGCTTGCCACTACTTGTAAAAACTGGTGAAAATTTCAAGGGAAAAATTACTTCTTAGTTTTTTCAAAAGGAGAAACTTTCAGTCTTGTTGCAAGTTACATTCCAAATTTTGAAATGATATCAGTTGACACAACCTAACGCCAGTCTATTGGAAACAAGCTTATCTTTTAACACTTTCTATAGATCCTTAAAGTTTTTTGAAGTCAAAAATGTCTAGTTCTGATGGATAGGAAATACTAATACACTTTGTGATCATAAACAGCTACAGCAGTTTAGAGCTTCCAGGCATTTCTCATCATCAGATCGAAGTAGGCATCATTATCAACTGACGCACTAACCCCTGAGTAGTAGTTAATAAACTCCTCCAGTGTTACCTGCAAAAATATATAAAAATATAATATTTATATTAAGTAACATGCTAACGGTTTTAAAAACACACTTTCATTTTCATTTTTGAGCTGCCATCAACCCTCCTAGCTCCAAACACAACAAAGACATGTTGGTTTGAATTCTCAACTTGGATTATTCATACTTTTATTAATTTTCAGCAACTTTGTTTGTTTTAATGTAAAATCATCAGTTAAGGTGCCTATCCCACAAATTTTAAGAAATTTGATAAAACTGCCGGTTTTTAATTTTTTTTCTTTGAGTAAGACACCAACATAACCGCTTCACCTTTTGCGTCTCAAGAGGGTAAATGAAAACCAAGGGTTACTGCTATGACCTAATAATTGAGTTTTTCTTTCTTCAGTGACTCAAACTAGCCAAATTCTTGAACGTCTGGGCCATTTACCATTTGCACAAAAAAAAAATGGTTGGAATGGATGAAAATTTTCATGGAGTAATGATACAGTTTCTGGCATAGCAGACGACATGTGACAAGGCTCTTGTGATCACGCAGTGACATTGAGTTGTTACAACACTAATGTTTATCAAAAACCATTTCAGAGGTAAGCAATACAGATTATGTTCTAAATTAAACATCCAAAAGGAAACTTGGAATCTTCTTGAAAGTAATAAGCACTGAAGTTTACTATACGAGTGAAAATATTTACTCACTATTTTATGTTTGTCGGGCTGCAGCCGATCAAGAGTGAAAGATAGATCGTAAAATCAAGGTCAAATTCCACATTATATCCAGGCCATCTGATATTATGCGATCATGCGATCCTGCATAACCGACCAAAAATCGCATAATGCCGCATAATTCAAAAATCTTCGCATAATCCCGCATAAACCGCCACTACTAACACAATAAGAAAAAAAAAATAGCTTACTTTAAAAGACTTTCCTGCTTTTTCTTTAATTTCAAGCCCTTCCTTTTTCTACTAGTAAAGTATGAAACTGTCGGTTAAGAATAATTATTACTTTCGAAGTGATTTTCATGGCAATTTATAAATAATGATTACTTTGTGTATGCAAAATGTAGTGAGTCCGGAGCACGTGGCTAAATGCAAATGGCGTTGGGAGGTTTAGTGAAAGCAATCAAGACAACTAAATCGAGTTTTTAGGTTGTCAAAAGTACACCAAAGCCAAGTGATGCGGAAAATAAAGAATTATGGAACTCATTTTGTATACGGCTACAGAGATTTCCAGAAAAGCTCTCAGTTTGGAACTTTATAATTATAATGGTAACTGTGTTTCAGTTTTCAACATACTTTGCACATAACTCATAAGTGAAAATTAGACCTCTGTGGTTGAAACCTATCTTTTGCTCCTTTATGTGCAAACCCCGTTTTTGAAGGGATAAAAAAGTTCTAAAACTGTTTCATGAAGGTTTGCCCGTAACAACCCAATAAAATTGCTTAAATATTACACTAGAAAATTGCATAATTTAGCATATAATACCCTTATAAAAATCGCATAATTTACCGCACAATTAGCCTTATGAAGCCGCATGATTTTCCGTTTTTCATCGCATAATATCGGAGGGCCTGTACATCTAATAGCATCAGTTAAAGAAATTAAAGAGCTTAAAATAAACTAACTAGTGCAATGAAAGCACATTGAACATTGTACTTTGGAGAAGCGGCCAAGCATGGAAAAACTTATTTTATTGAGTCTGGAATGAGAAGGAAGTCACAAATGGTACAGAAATCTTCAGTCATTCCAATTGGAATGGAAAAGGAGTAATTTGTTTGAGGTTTTCCGAAATTTTCAAAAATTTTCCAGAGGAATAGAATGTACCAATTGAACTTTCCGATTTTTCTGTACAGATGGTAAGCAGCCCTTGGTTCACTAGCCATCTTTTTGATTATAGAAGAGTTTCGGTCATAAAATTGAATTAATTAACTGTTACTAATTTTGATTGGTTGTTTGAGAAAAGGTTTCTTTGTCTATGATCCTGAAGGTGTTTGGATTTGAAGAGGTTTGTTTGGAAACATTACGTGGGCCGAAACCCGCCAATTGTTGCAGTAATACAGTTAAATGTAACATGCAGGCAGTGCCTCATTCACTAAAAACATTAATTTAAATTGTCTATAAATCAGCATGTGATTGAAGTTTTCTAACCACACTTTTGAACAGAAAATCTTGGCAAATCTTGAGAAAAGCTGTAGCGGAGAACACACCTTGCCATCTGGGTCATTGGGGCTGTCAAATGACTTCAAATACTCCTCGAACACCTCTGCTTCCGTCATTTTCCCCTGCTGAAATTTAGGGTGTTGTTTTGCGTTGTAAAACCTGTTTTAGATCAAATTATAAATGGGCGTTGGTTAGCATTTCCTAGTATAATCTTTACAAGAGGACACAAAGATGAGGTTCCAAAAGTCTTGATCAGTGCAAATAATTGACAAAAGCTATGCCACCAAAATGATCAATTGCAGATCATGACTGATTTTTTTCTTGCTTTTCAAAACAATCAGATAAAAAAAATCTTGTTACAATTTAACTATAATCATCTGGCAAAAAAAGTAGGGTGATCCTGATGTTGTGGTCTGTCTAATAATTGAGAAAACTCTTAATGAATATAAATGTGAGCGGTATAAGTAAACTATCTAAGACCCTCAATACAGTGGAATCCCGGTTTAATGATCTTCGGTTTAACAATATTCCCGGTATAACGATAAACATTCATTTCCCTGGAAGAAGTTATAGTAAAATGTATGGGGCAGAACCCCGGTTTAATGATATTCCTGGTTTAACAATAGGGGTTCTGTTCCCTGAGAGCAAAATCTTTCCGGGTATAACGATAAAATCAACATGACAGACCACAGGAAATGCTGGTTTTTTAACAAAATAAACTTTAATTGATAAACATCAATGCTTCTGTCAACAATCATTGTTCTTGCTTATGCTCAAGCAGCCATAAATGCTGATTGATGTGTTTTAAACCGCTTTAGATCATTGTTTATCTGCCTTTTCTTCCTTGCCTTTTAACAGTTCCCAAGTAAAAATTTTCCCGGTATAGCAATATTAAATTTTTTAGAAATTTTCCCACAGTATCGTTATAGCGGGAATTTCGGTATAACAATATCCCGGTTTAACGATATAATTTTGACGCCCCCTTGGCATATCATTAAACCGGGATTCCACTGTACCATGAATATATGTACATGTAGTATATGATATATATACATACATATCACATACTGTATGACATTATGGCTAGCTACACTTGGTTACAAATCTGTTATATAAGAGGGCAGAAAATGGTTATGTTGTGTAAGAGGGCAAATGGAAAGTCTTGAGTTTCCTCTCAACACTAGTACTTTCCTTACATATTAAACCATTCAATTGTAAGCAGCCTGTATATAAACACAGTCATGTGATCCTTCTTATTCCTTTAGTAAACTGGTGCTGTAAAATCTTGATTGGGTGCACCTTTATAACTTTACAAATATTGCATTGTAAGTTACCTTACTAATATTTTTTTACATACTTTTTTACATCTTTAATGGTAACTACTCCATCTCCAGTATTGTCCATTTTTTGGAAAGCCTTCTTGATAATATCTTGTCTTGACTGGCTCATTGGTGGCTGATAGACCAAGAATTATATCAATATATCAACTTTCTGACATTGATCAGCCTGCAACTACTATAATACAAGATGCAAGTCCATTTAAAAACCACCATAGTTGTTCACTTTTAAGTCGCACCATTTTTTAACTGCTAAATCTGAAATGCAAAGCCAGGCTGAGTTGGGGGTTGCAGCTTTAAACAGTGTTTTTTGGGGAAAAAAAGAAAGTGTTATGCAAAAACAGACTTGACAAAATTGTGTTCATTGTGTCTCTCTAAAATGGAGGTTGCGGCTTTATAGGTAGTGGGTACAGCTTAAAAGTGAATAACTTTGGTAAAAAGTAAACTTGGGTATAAAGCAAAGACAGTGGACTTGATTTTTTTTGAAGTTACAATTAAGCCACCACACATAATCCCTATTATTTCTTTATGTTTCAGGGAGAGAACTAAGCATTTCATAGAAGGTCTCGTTGGTTTTGCATTAGACAGATTGAGTGAGTTTTGATCAAGTTCTCGATTCTCACTATATTATCGCTATTATCTCATCTATAACTGTGGGGAGAATTAAACATTTTATACAAAGACAGTTATAATGATTTTGCACTGGCCCTTCAAAAGAAGTTTGCATGTAAATACATATTAATTAGTGTGCCATAATTTATGTACAACAAGAACAAATATCAATCTAGCAGAAACTGTTGTCAACTGTAATTTTGCTGTTTTTACTTGCCTTTAAACAAATTTTTTAAAGGGAATCTCTCAAAGTCACATCAGTATTTGGTTAAAAAGTTGTCTGTAAGAGTTAAGTTACAAACTAGTATTCTTAAATACCCATTCCATATTTCTGATGCATTGGCATCATGTAAATGAAGGTTACTGATTTAAGAAGTCAAAAAAATTTAAGCTATACACAAAGTTATGAACATGTCACTCTAAAAAGATTTTTTTTCATAGAATGAGAATAGTCAGAGTGCACAACCTTACCCTAAGATTCACAAGGAACTCTTCAAATGACAAAGTACCACTTCCATCCATGTCAAATCGATTAAACACCTCCTTTGCTTCCTAACAGAGCACATATCAAAGAAAATAAATTTCATTATACTTGTAACAGTAAAAATAACAACAAAAGAAAAGATCACTCTTTTGACTATATAAAAAAACCTTTGAATATTTTTGTAATTGTTATCCTTTTCTTTGTTACATGCAGTCAACACCAAATAATAACGTCCTTTGAGTTCGAAAACACTGAGAAAAGTATGATATTGAAAAGCTGTAAATTTTATATAAAAGTTTTTACTATTTCTTCAATTTTGTTATTAAGCCAAAAACTTTCTCCAAATTATTTAAAAGCATCGGCAGAGCCAAATAAAGCTTTAAGATCTACAATCAAATACCCCCTTAACAATTCAGACTTTCACATTAACTTTTTTGACTGGCCAGTAAACCGGAGGAAAATTCCAGACCAGCAAAATCTAGTCAGTTTAATCATCAAAATGTGTACCTAGTTCAACTTTTGAGGCTCACAAAAATTAAAATTTTCAGCTGACCTGTTCATTGTCCAACACACCATAATCGTGTAAGCCTTTTCTGAATTCATCAAAGTTGAGTGATTTGGAACCATCATCATCCATTATGCGAAATACTCTGTTAATAAAAAGTTTGTTACAAAATATTTAACAAAGAAACTGTCAGCACTCAACTGAAAAAACTTCAATGAAATTGCAAGACTTTTCCATGACCACACAAGAAATGAGTTTGAAAGACTCCACACAAGATAAATTATTGAAAAAAAACTGACATTTCGGTGCATCTAGTGCCATGTTCATTTAGGTTAACACGTTAAATGAAAAGAAACAATCTGCGAAAAGCTACAGTGACGCTAAGAATCATATAAACATTTGCTCGTGATCAAATCGCAACCGCAAGCACGTGTGTGCTCGCCATCTGCACGCAATTTGATCGCGACTTGATTGCGAGCAAGAGTTGATCGCGGCTTGATTGCAAGCAAACTGTTTGTTAAAAACATTTCTTGAAAAGGATCGATCTCACACTCCGTTCTTCAGTTGCATCAACAGAGTTCAACGAAATCAAACATGCGCGTGGTTGTTCGTAAGACGGACTTTCACACCAACAATCTCTTAACCAAACTCTGGAATTAAGGAGTATTGTAACATACTTCAAACTTCTTCAACCAACTTAAACAACTTAGAAGCAACAGGGTTCGAAGCGGGTTATTATCACGGAAGAACTTTGTGTTAACATAAGTAGTCGTCAGTCAAAACCGGATGAACGTGGAATCACTTTCGTCATGCAGCAAGACTTTAAGTTTATAGATTCAGATTATCTAAGGCCCGTTCTACATTTGTTTTCTACTGTTGATTTCCGATTTTCCAAAGCGTATGAGCTTGTCATGATAACGGGCAGCAACTTGATTTTTTATTAACTAACGTACACTACAGATTGTTTCGTCAATATTATGTTTGCGTGACATCCGCCATTTGTTTACGATTTTCTTTCCATAAGAAGTAAAACAAATTTTGTCAATTTAACTTGGCTCAAAGGTCATTTCAAACAATCGATAAACAGTGTAATTAGTGTGCAATCGCTTCCCAAACAAGAAGGACAAATTCTTGCCAAAAGCCTAGTTTGGTTTTCAAGCGATTGAGGTTCAAATTTGCAAAATAATTTATGTTATATCCATTTTTAGCGCCAAACAAAAATTATTTTTTCGCGTGTCAAGTCTTTGCAGGAAACTTGTTATTGTGTTGCACCAAACAAATTCTCACAAATCTTTATCTAACGGGCTTTTTGTTCTAAAAATATATACTAACAGAAGTTTTGTAAAGCTTGTGAAAATAGGGGCGCCTTTTTCCTTTCAGCAACACATTCACAGCCACACAAGTGCAACGAGCGCACAAACCTCATAATTAGTGTTGTAAATTTCAGAGCATAAACAAATTTGAGAAGATGTGTATTATTTCTCGTGATCTGGAATTTGAAATGTGCACAATGCCAAGTTGAAGCAAGAAGAGTGGCATTACATTACGCGGACACAGCCTTGATATGCTTAATCGATCATGCACAGAGCACAAAACGAAAGAAACTTGAAGACTGAAATTGGAATGATCATTAAGATAAAGATTAAAAGAAAGATGGTGCACGATTTTATATAAAGGTTGCATGATATCCGTCATGACACTATATAGCAAGTAAGATTTATTGTTGTGTCACTTAATTTGTGTTATCTGTTTGTTTTAAAAATTCAAAGAAGTCAGTCCAAAGACTGACGTTCCGAGGGACGACCACTTGAGAAGAATGCCTTAGTAACTTGTTTGTTTTGCTTTAAAATTGTTTTCGCCACGGAACCTACAACTCATGCACGACTGTATTAACTTCTTAAACAGTAAAATCTAACTAAATGTCTTACTGTAACTGACTCGAGTTATAAAATGGATCCGAACCAAAAACCTAAGCAAGATTGCAATTTAAAATGTTCGAAAGCTTCAAATCAAAACTTGAACACTGAAACCTACTTAAGGTTAGCGATGCATGCTCGCGATCAAAAATGCTCGCGA
This sequence comes from Hydrozoanthus tunicans, assembly GCA_026413305.1. NCBI lineage: Eukaryota > Metazoa > Cnidaria > Anthozoa > Zoantharia > Hydrozoanthidae > Hydrozoanthus > Hydrozoanthus tunicans. The sequence continues at coordinate 9,400 of JAOBAT010087317.1, forward strand.
TTTTTTCACGAGAAAAATTGGAGCAGATCGCGATCACGGTGCGATCAAATTTAGAGCAGATCGCGACAAGTGACCGCGATCTGCTCGCGAGATGATCATGATAAATGTACATATGATTCTGATCGGCACTGTAAGTTGAATAACAATGGAGCTATGATGCACTGAAAGGTTGGTTGTTTTTTTCACTAACTTTTCTTGTGTCATGTATTCCATGACCATGTGCCGTTTTCCATGACCAAAAATATTGAGAAAGTCAAACCAAATAATCCACACCAAAAAAAGGAGGAGGTGTGGTTTTTTTGTGGCTTTTTTGTGCGATTTAGCCCATTCTTTTAAAAAAGCAAGACGAGACAAGAAGTTTATTTCAACTTTAGTGCTTTATTGTACCTCTAAATCATGCAAAATTCAGGTTGCCAAAGTGGCCACTTAATGACAATATTTCGCCAAGGAGAAAAGTTAGTCGCATTGGGGACCGTATGGGTCGCAATTTCGAGCCCTGGCCTGGAAAATGTGTTTTCAAATTCTATGACTTTTCCTGACCATCTGAAACCTTTTATACTTTGAAGTAGGATATCTGTTGAATTAGCTAGCAGCTGCAAGCAACAGATGGCATATAGTTACAGGGTTCCCAACATTTCAATGAAAAAAAATTTCTTTATTTTTCCCTGATGAAGTCTCCAAATTCCATGATAATTATTTCAACTCATTTCCAGTTTGACAAGAATTAATTATGTCTTCTATGTTGTTTCAGTGAACTATTTGCAGTATACAATCATGTTCAAAGTTAGAAGCCTTATTTAGGTCATGCACATTTGTACTACAGTCACAGACTGAGGCTACATCAAAAAACCACCACAGCCAGTCATCCAATGGATGTGTTCTTTTGATATGCAACTAAATATAACAGACTGACTACTACTGATTGTTGGGCCAAATCAAAATTCCCTGACTTCTCCCTGATTTGAGGCATTTTTCTCAAATCCCCTGACTTTTCCCTGACCAGAAAAAAAAAATTTCCCTGATTTCCCTAATGGGCTGGGCTGGGCTGGGAAACATGAGTTACAATGTTATTCAAAAATCTTTATAAACAAGAAAGTTTTATAAACTGGAATAAGACTTTTCAACTGCTGCTTAGTTTCACTTTGGAAGAAACCTGGCACTATCCTAAGCCATTTTGGCATGCAAACAAATAGTTCGAATCAATTTAAAAGTTACTTCAAATATTATAAATTATATCGAACACTTTCATTTTTACTAATTCTGCTAAAACCCATGAACATGGCTCAAAGTTTTCGACCAGTGTTTTACGCAGTAACTTGACATCTTGATTGTGCACCTAAAAATCATTTGCATTTGCACTTGTGCTTATCAATTTATTTCAACAAAAACTTTGAAAATAGTTTTGTTGAAAAGTCAAGCTGATTAATTATTACACTGAATCTCTATTCACTAGCCAGATAATTTCTTCCTGGTTTGTTGGTTTCAAGCAGCAGCAGAACAAGTGTACATAGCATACTTTCAATTACTTAATTCAATTAAATTTTTTGCCATTGATCATTTCTCAGGTATCATAAAACCTGCTTGGAAACCCTGATTTAAGTTTACAGTTCATCTAAACTCACCTTCCGAGGCCTTTGATACCTTTGCTGCCTCTTGCGAGACATCTCAAGCGGAGTCTTTCAACTGGATCAGTAACAGTGTTGCTTGCCAATTTTCGATTGGAACTCTCTCTAAGCTCTCTTTCCTGTGTTTGGCTCATTCTCTATATTTCTTCTAAAATTGTAAGCAAAAACCAAAGTAAAATACTTCTGTCATGCCCGAGTATGCAAAATCCAAAGGCCAACTAGGGCTGGGTGCGAACTGCATGTTTAGTAGTTTACAGACTGAAAATGAGCTTCAGAACTTTAACCACAACTTAGTACACACTGACTACCAAACTATCATATTCATAGCTACAGTGTTGGACCCCAATAATTTAAAGTCTCAAAGGAAACTCAAATCATTTGAATTTTTGTGGTTTTGAATTACAGGGGTCAAAAATAAACATGCCACTCTCACCCTTGAATAGCTTTTTTTTTTTGCTCTATTTTCACCATGTTAGTGTGCAGTTCAGCATCTCTGGACAGAATTCGAATGTTTTCATCAACAAAACAATGTTTTTCGAATTTCTAAGAAAAAAACATATATACAAAAGTGACAAATGCAAAGATGGAGCATAAAGGATTTCTAAAAACACACTGTGAACTATTTTATATAATTATAAAGGGATTAAAGAGCTGTGAAATGTTTTAGAATTATATTATTTGATACGCCAATTTCCCACAGTCTTTACTCGAATTATTAGGGTAGAATCCAGTCCATAGAAACAGAAAATATTTTGAATTAGCGGGGACTTTGAGTTATACGAGGTAAAAGGACTGAAAAAAGTGGGGCAGAACAAGGGAAATGAACTTTTCTTCGAATTAGCGGGGACTTAGAATTATTCAAGTTCGAATTATTCAAGTTCGAATTATTATCAGGAGTAAAAGTTCCGTACTCACCCATACTTAATTATGCATACAGTAATAGCCGCCAAACTTCACATTTTCAAGAAGTTTATGGTCGCCAAACTCCACGTTTTCATTTCGGGAATTAAAAGAAATAATCCTTCCTCACCCCAACCCTCATCATTACTTCTAACCCTAACGGTGATTTTGAGAACTTTTGGTCGCTCGTAAAGCGAGGTTTACCTCCAATATTTTGGTCTGAAGATCAATAAGTGTGTATGCATAATGAAGTATTGGTTAGTACGGAAATTTAGCCGAAGCAAGTATTAAAACACTGTGTTTCTGCTGAGATGAAACAGCTTACGAACTTCAAACGACAAGGCGAATACGACCCAGTTGGGATACAAAAATATTCTGGTTGAAAAGCTTTACAAACAACTACAAACTAAAACAAACATCAGGTCCTTTTTGTGTTTGCCCTTTATCACCACTTTGAAGTTAAAGCTGAACTAACTTCCATATTTTAGTCCGAGAAAACGAGGCGGGAAGGAACGCCATTTTAAAATAATTAACTTTTATCCTAGCAGAGGCGGTCTCGTCTTACCATAGTTAACTGACACATACAAAACGTTTTCACATTTTTACACCAGTGAGCAAGGTACCAAAAACTTTCTTTCACAATAATCTTTCATCTTCAAAGTGTTTTAAGACTCGCAGCAACAATATAACGTTTGTCGAACGCTGAGCACTATATTACGAAAAGAATTCAAGATAATTTAATGCAGCACGTTACCCGAACACGAGGCAAACATGCTCAGCATGATTCAACATTAACACGAAAATAACCCAAACATACTCATTTACCTCCTCACTATTACTGGATTTCAAATAGCGGCTTTGTTTTAACGCTTCAGCTAGCGAATCAGCACAATGAGTAGAGCTTCGGTTAGAACTACCTCGAAAACTCTTCTCTCGCTTGGAAATGGAGAAAGGGTGCGGAGTAGCAATTTGTAACCACGCCTGTTTCAGAAGCGACTGGAGCGCCCAGTCTTTTGACTACGCGGTTTTTTTGGTCCGCTTTTTTTGATAAGGACAACAGGAAGCTCAGATTGGCCAAAATTTAAGAACATCTTAAGAATAAGCTGAGGCTCGAGCTCGATAGCTATTTTTTTTTCAAAAACTTCATTGAGGTTTGACATTTAACTGAACAATACAGAATGAATAAAATTATGAAAATCGTCTCGGAAAAATGACTCAGGAGCGGTTCCATGCGGGCACGATAAAGCCGCGGGGGTTGATCAAATTCGTTTTCCAGTGCATGTATTGTGGCAGTACCGTTTGCTTAGTCTTTCTTCGATTTAAAGACGAAAAGACATGAGAACAATTTTGAGGAGTCAAATCGCAATTATGCATTTATGCCTTGTGGTTGAAATATTCCAGCTACTGGTTAAGAATGCAATATCATTAATTATATACATCAAATTTTGTTTTACTTAATAAGTGAAGACAAGAACGCAAATTTCGTAGGTTTTAATCAAATATATCTGTTATGTTAAGTAAACCAAACCAATAGTTCATTAGCTAGAGAGAGGACAGATTCGATTAATGAATTTAAACTACTATGCTTTTTTAATCGGTGCAACTTTGGATTTCCCGAAACTAAAATAATGCATTAATTAGCTTTTGTGCCAGAACAATCTACAATTAACCAAGTATACTAGACTGTTCATGGTGACAATTGGGATTAACTTGGTTCACGAAATTAATTTTTATCAGGGCGTTTTGCAAATCGAGCACAAAATAGGTCACGAAATGTGCGTTTACTACAGTCCGGCGACCATTTATATACATATTCTCGATCAGCTAGCCTCAGTCACTCCCTTAAACTTTATATCGCTGTACTAACATTTGTATCTATATTAAACTTAATCTTCAGACAAGACCTTACATGCTGTTGTAGTAAGATCCTGAATCATATTTATCTTGGCAAACAAAGTTTCGGTATCACTGAATTCATAAATAAACAGCTGACATGTCTTGAGGTTTTATTTTCACCTGTTGTATCGTTTATCAAATATATATACTCAACAATCAATAAAAACAACATTCGTTTTTAGATACTTAAACTTTAAAAAATAACAATGTAAAATGCTTTTTATATATAATTTTTCTTACTGAAAAGTAAGCAAAAATAGAAAAGATAACCACGGTGAGACTCAGAGCGGTTTGTAAAAGTATTGTCTTTAAGCCAGTAATACAAAAGAATTTTTCATAATATCTTGTTAATATGTATCTAATACCCAAAATATTGGGAAATGGAAGTATAAAGGTTGAGCAAACTCCTGACAATATGATATTCACGGTGGCCGTGTTGCGTTGTGCACCGAGCAGTCAAATAAAAAATGTTAGCTCGCAAATTATTTAAATTCATTCGATAGTTCTTGTTTGCTTAATAATCTTGTTCCTGTTTGTCCTAACACAAAAGGCTGAGAGCAGCTTTAACAAACAATAAAAACAGGTCACGAAAGATTTCCATTTGATTTTGCTGTAAGTAGTCACTTCATTTTTTCGAAAGCTTTACAAAGTATGTTTTTGCTTTTTACGATGTTTGAAAACTTTAAGAGCAATTGGGCCGACACCTGATAACGAACCGGTGTATTGGCCCTCATAACTGGACTCATTTACTGGCATAGCGCACAGATACTTGAAATACAAATTTAGACCAAAGGAAAAAAACTATTTCCTTCTACAAATATCTCGATTTCTTTCCAATTAGAAGGGTTTTAACCCGCTCAGCTCGATTTCTCGTAAGGGTTTCTTTACTCAACCCATTCTTCGAACACGTACTTCGCATCTCGAAACATAAACGAAAAACCTTTCATTGTATGAATACAATTGCAAACATGCTTTTCTTTTAGCATCGCTGTATAGATAGTCCCAATTTTAAGCCTTTGTTAGACAAGGTCGCCTATTATAATTTGCTACTCATACTGTTTCTGCTACTAGTTAGAACCTTAGTCAGTTATATCGTCAAGTTACGAACAAATCCGATATCAAGCAATATATCTGATATTATCAGATTTCGAGAATAGAATTATAGCTAAACTATGAAACAAAAGGTGAATTTGTTTCCTTACCTCGACAAGTTAGTTTGTACAAGTAAAGCGTGGTTTCTCCGATTAAACTTGACCGAACACAGAGTGAGGAATACCGAGTTGCGAAGCGAGTGCGTGTTCAGTTCGTTTGGAGACCCTTAATTTAGCAAAGACGCCGTCTGTTGAGCTATTATGTAGCTACACCCTTTATGTTTATGGAAATCACGGACATAGCTCGCTTTTGATTGGTGTCTGATAATTAATAATGCATTTTAGCGCACTACCCAAAAGACCGTAATATTTTTGAATACGAAAGCAACCGTTACTGTTCCGTTGCTATGCCAACCTTAAACCAGTTACAGAAATATCAATTCATCGCTGTCCAGCCGTTTGTGAAACCATAGTATTTCAGGCCAAAAAGAGTAACACTTTCTTTAGATAAAAGGCGCCTCCGCAGGTAACGACAGATCGATCCCAGCAAATACAACTGATATTTGAAAAACTAATCAGAGAGTTTCATAACCATGCAGGTTAGGCCCATTAGCGATATGAAACGGAAAGCAAAAAGATAAATTCCATTGCGAAAAAAGAAGCCCATTATGCATATACGGATTTACACCGGCAGCGTTCGAAATTGATGCTCTTGTTTGGTTGTTTTCGCTTTGGCTTTCATGTCCTGTATTATCCCGCTATAAGTATTTCATGCATTTACTCCGGGTAAACTGCATATGATACAAAAAGATCTTAACAGAAACTCTATGCACAGATATTCAATCGAGACTACCAATTTAAAGCAACTCACTCTAACCATATTTGATCCCTCCCCGGTACTACACGGTGCAACAGTTCTTGAAACGTTCAGGCGCGTAGCTGAAACCTTTTTGTGTAGCCACCTTTGATATCGTTCCCTGAAATGTTTCAGGAGTAGGATCGGTTCTATTTCGCGCAAGTTTGCGTGCATGCAACAATTTTAGAGAGGGCTACACGGTGCAGTTTATTCTATTTTTCCTATGTGTTTTAACAATTTTAATGTATAGTTATACCCTTTGGCCTACAATGAGGCGTTGGGCTGACAACCTCTCCCTTCAAGAAGAAGTGCTTTCAATCATTTAAGTTAAAGACCTTAATCTTAGTCTTACTGTCTCCTTCGTACTACAAAAAATAGGCGCCCTGTCGGCAACATCGATTGACGACTACGGCCTACAGAACTGTTTCAGAAAGCACACTCCTAAATGCTTGCTCTTTTCCTTGATTTATCTATTTATCTAGCTTTCTCTTTTCATTCGAGTTAAGCTTTGTCGAATACAAAACTAAATGAATGATTATCTTAAAGGAATTTGAAGACTGACTAAAAAGGTCTTTCGTACTCGTTCTCGTAGTTGTAACAACTTCGAAACAGGGCCTTTCACGTTGTAATTTTCAAGACGATCACGGTGTGCAGCCGTTTCCAGCACGGTGCACTCCAACGTGCAGCTATTGTATTCAATACTGTTTACTGCCGACGTCATCAGCGTTGGCGTAGTCGCGCGTGTCTCGGCGTTGTCATAGTCTCCAATCAACACTGTTCGCGACAGCCTTATTGAAGTCCGAACCGAGATTAACAATCGAGACGGTACCGGTGTCACAGCGGATTTGGACCCCCCCTAACTTGGACCCCCAGTCCAGTCCGCTAGCCGATTGGGACCCCCCTCCCCGGATTTGGACCCCCCAGTATAAGTTTTCAAAGTAACTGTATTATATCTTGAATCTTGCGCTTGCAGTAAAAAATCTGAAATAAAACTAGCAAGGTAGTACCAAGCAAGTGAATGAATCATAGCAGCATAGCTTAACTTTTTATTGTATTTCATTCTCACCTAAGTATACAGCCTTGCCTTTGTGCTATTCACTTCATTTACCGCCGGCCGTGCCAACTGCAGATGAATCGCCGATTTCAACAATACAATGTAAACTAATTGCATTGTCTTAAAAAAGTAACAAGGAACAAAAACATTTGTTTTCTACAGTGAAACATACTTTTAATTTGGGTAAAGTTAAATACTATCAAATCTTGTTCTCAAAACTTTGTAAACTCAGTAAATTTTTACGAGGCTCATTGTTCTTAATTTTTTGGCGATTCGAGCCTCAAATTGTTCTTAATATGTTCTAAGTCTAAGGCCTAGGCAGACGCCGTATCTTTCGTGTGTCGAATCTAATGCAACTGAGCAAATTCTATTGTTCTAGCTCATTTTGCATTAGATTCGACACATGAAAAACACGGCGCCTGTACTAGGTCTAAGGTACTGCAATATACATGCGGTATTTGAAAACGGATTGCTCGTCGGGTGTATTCTATGCTGTATGCATGTTCACAACGATTGTAGGGAACAACCTTCAGGGTAGTGATTAATTTGAAGCAATGATAGTGATTAAGAGAAAAAAAATTGCGAATCATTTTTTGTAAAGCTAAAAAATTGCTCAATCGAGCCCAAGCCTCAGCCTGTTCTTAACTTGTTCTTAAATTTTGGCCAATCTGAGCCTCGTTCTTATAAAGTTGTTCTTACAAAAAAAGCGTGTAGAGATTTCGAACTCTGCCGAGAATGCGATTCATTTTGCGGGAAAATCCGAGACTATGAGCTCGAGACGGACAAAAAAAACGAGACCTCGAGACAAATATATCAAAGAAGATGCCAAGATTTCGAGAACTAGCCAAAGTTTGCCAGTCAAGACTCATTTTTTAAACGAACATTCAAATAGATAGATAGATAAATAGTTTATTGGTAAAAAAAACTTGCAGCCATAGAGCTAAATTGCGCTTTTACAATATAATATAAATAGTATATAAAACTATAAAAGTATCTAAAAATAATATTCAAAATTCTCTAATAACAACCTATAAATGATTTAATGGTAATAATTAAAGCTTAAAACTATTAAAATATGTACATTTCAACGTCGCTCTCGTTCACTTAGACTAAAACTCACCGCAAGAACTAAATTTCATTATAATTAACACATGATCTTACTAAAAAAACTGTTCTTAAAGCGTTCTGTCTTGCAATTAATTTGGGAATCACAAACCGCCTTTTTGGACGGAGGGGCCCTGGCGGATGAAAGCATGCTGTGCAAGCGATGGGCCGGATGATTGGCAATCGAGGTGAAAGTCTTGTTTCATAAGTTAGCGATGTAGTCATTGATAGAATCAATATGTGTAAGTTCTAGAGCCTCTCTATAGGCCAGTCCCGGGCAAATGATT
>JAOBAT010087328.1:0-18211 GCA_026413305.1 Hydrozoanthus tunicans
CAGGTTTCTGTGTTCCCAAGGCTAGGGGTCCAATATTCCAAGTATCCTAGGTTCCCAGGTTTCTATGTTACCAAGGCTAGGGGGCCAATATTCCAAGTATCCTAGGTTCTCAGTAGGGTCCAGTATGACGTAAAGACAATCCGATCGAGTAAGTCAAAGCCACTTGACATCGAGAAAACCAAAGATTAACATACAGGCTTTAATAGATTTTTTTCATTAATAAAACACTCTTTTTTTCTTTACCAAAAACTGTTTAGGTGTATTGCAAATAAGCTTAATACAGCACGGAACGCAGAAATCATACTGATCCAGGGGTTGCAGAAGCTCAGGAACAAAAAATGTTTTAATATGTATATGAGTGTGTATAGACTTACATCTACTTTTCCTCTCTTCCCGTGCTTTTCTTCACTTGATTCACAGGTCGTTCTCAGGCTGTTTTTGCTCTCGCAAGTCCAGCTAGTGCTGGCACTTTGATTGTTTTTGTAGTCTTTTGACTATGGTCACTGTATCCGTGAATGTAGACATAATAAACCCAGCTAGCAAGAGCCAGTGAAGCGCACGCGTGGACGTGAGCGAAAATTGGTTGACGTGAGAGGAAATTGATGGACATGAGTGTAAAATTAGTGGACAGGAGTGGAAGTTAAATTACATTAGTGAATATGAGTAGACATTAATGGAAATTAAAGGACACGAGAGAAAATTAGCAGATATGAGTGGAAATTAATCGAAATCAATGGATATCAGTGGCGGGGATATTAGTGGAAATGAGTGGAAATTATGGGACATGAGTGTGAATTAGTAGACATGAGCGTGAATTAGTGGACATGAGTGTAAATTAGTGGACATGAGTGTAAATTATAGGACATGAGTGTAAATTAGTAGACATGAGTGTGCATTAGTGGACATGAGTGTAAATTAGTGGACATGAGTGTAAATTAGTAGACATGAGTGTAAATTAGTGGACATGAGTGTAAATTATTGGACATGAGTGTACATTAGTGGACATGAGTGTAAATTAGTTGAAATAAGTGTAAATTAGTAGACATGAGTGTAAATTGGTGGACATTAGTGCAAATTAGTAGACATGAGAGGATATTAATGGACATGATTGTTTACTAACAACACAGTGCATCTTAACTTGCAGCTTGCAGATTTCAGCTGTCTGGTCCTAACGGGACGTTATCATCTCCAAATTACCCTTCTAATTACATGAACTACGCAGATTGCGAATGGTGCATTACTGTTCCCCAAGGCTATGTGATACACATTGACTTCTTCTCTGTAAACATTTCCCATTGTTCACGGATTGAGACATCGTGCAGCTGTGACTATATCTCTGTAGGTGAACAGGCTGCTATTGTTGCCAGCAATGGAAGAAACGTCACAAGATATTGTCGGGAACCATTCAAGCTGGTCTCGAAGACCAACTCTGTTGTCGTAAAACTACAATCAAATTCTGCAAACACGGGAAGAGGGTTTAAAGCTTCATTTCGGGCGGTTCTACCGCAAGGTATTTTTAATTTATAAATTCTGTTGTTTTATTTTTTTACGAGTGAAAATTTTTTTGTGGCATATAGAGCAGTTTTCTGTTATTGCATGTATCTCCTTAAAAACTTTCATTTAAGTTAGTGTTTGTTTAGGTATAAAACTATACCATTAAGGGAGATAGCCAGGATATGGTTCCACGGTACCCCTCACCCCCCTCAACCCCTCTGTAACCGCAAAGACGAGAAAGGATGAGGTTTTAAATGTGTATGTATGTACGAATTAAGATGTATACGTAACTATGTACGTTTTTATATGTGTATGTATATGTTTGTAAGATTCTTTACCCTCCCTATGTGTATATGTATACTTTAACTGAAGCCGAGAATGATGACCAAACGATGCCCTTCCTGTAAGGGGATCCAAGCGGATACAAGAGCGGAATACTAATATAGACTAATATATTTCAAGTTATCAAAATTGATAACTTGAAATCATCGAAAGTGAACAAGCTGCAAGTCCTGACAGGTCTAACTTTTTAAAAAAAAACATTTAGGCTGTTCATACTTTTTCAGTTCAAAATTCATTACATTGTCTAAAAAATTGTCAGATTTTATTTTTTACCTAAAATTTTTAATATTAATTTTAACGCGTTTTTTAACAGCAGAAACGTTTAAAAAAAAAGAAAAAGTTAGACCTGTCGGAGTTGTAGCTTGCTGTCCATTTTCCATGAATTCAAATTATGTACGTACGTGAATATAGATTTTTTTTGTATGTATTTATACATCCCGGCATCCAGCCTCCCATCCCACAATCCACCTATCTCAGTTTCTTCCCTCTCCTCCCTTTCTAAAAAGGTCTGACTTTAGTCTTTTCTATCATTATCAATAAAAAAGGAGGCAAAATCTTTCTTTGGCGTTTCTGGAATTCTGGAATTTATTCTCTTAAGATTTTGTCCAGGTGTCACACCAACAGCGTATCAGACGAGTGCCCGTTACAGCAGAGAACCCTCGAGGTAAATGTTTGTTTAGTGGCTTCGGTTTTTAACCAAATGTTCATTTGTGGATGATCTTGTAGCCTTGGGTGGTAAACTTTGGCATACCTATCACTTGAAGGGGTTTATATACTAAATATCAATCTTATGAGCTACCACACTACTGATTTATAGATGAAAGCTAGATCCTTTCTTAAGTATGCGTGGCCCATTAGGCCGCCGCTAATCCCAAGTTGCCGTGGTGTTAAGCAAATGAAAATCTTTGATTCCCCCCAACTAATCTGACGGAGGGGGAAAGGGTGCTCTTTTGACTTCCGCTTATACCAGCACTTTCAGAAAGCTGAAAGAACTACTGACGTTAAATTACGTTACCTTTCCTTTTTTAATCTATCAACCTAGGCCTCAAGCAAAAGAGATAAAGGGCCGCATTACTATAAGTTTTTGTTTTAACAGAACAAGACGGTTTTGTGATAAGACATTCTTGAGTAAAAGCAGTTTTCTTTTCAGCTCACACACTCCGCAAGAAAAAACTGAAATGAACAACGCAACTGATCAAGTTTCTTCCACAACGCCACCAACTTCGCATGCGTCTACGGGAAACGTTTCCGTTGCGTCAGTGGTGAACACAAACCAGCACGAAACGGAGCGCGTTACGACGGCTGAAAAAGACTCTGGTCCCAGTCCCCGCTCAACAGAAAGCAGTTCGCAGTTGACTGTCTCAGAAGTAATTCAAGGTAACATTGGTTCAACTCCAAAGAATGTCAACGAGGCAAAGAGTGGCCAAGCTACTGCATTTTCACTGGAGATTACAATTGCTATACCGTGCATGATAGTGGTCGCTCTCTGTGCATTCGCCGTCACTCTGTTCTGCTATAGAAAACGGTTAGCGATTTTTGTTGAAGTAAATTTATACTTTTATTTTGATTGTAGAGTATTCACGCGCCGTGTAACCAGTCGTGCTAAGCTTACCTGAATTAGAAAATCCTACTTTAGCACGGCGTCTGAAACCTACCGCGCCACTGTTAGGTTGATTCCCGGAGGGGGATACTTCGGGACCAAAAGGGTACGGATGACCGTCGGAAAAGTCCCAAAGTCACCCTAAAAATACCAAGGGATAAAAGTTTCCCCCCTAAAAATACCTTTCGGTTATAAAATTACCCCAAAAATACCAATTTTTCATTGATAGCTAGCGGATCGGCGCAAAGTTCCTCGTGATATGCTGTGAATAAATGCGCGCGTAATAGAACGTTTGTAAAGGGACTTTTTTCTTAACTTGTTATCAGTATGCACGTCGCTAAAACGCGGGACTGCAAGCAGTCCAATAGCTTAGGGTTTTTCAACCTTAAAAAAATACCAGACTCTTGGTATGCCACAGGATTTCTTTTAACAACCCCTAAAAAATACCGGACTGACAATTTTAACCCTTAGGAAATACGACGGTCATACCTACCATCCCCCCCCCTCCCCGGGGAATTGATTCTCAACTTAAATTGTTTGTTTCGGTAATCTTAAAGCTTTATGCTAAATCTAACATTTTCACCCATACACACTAACCTACACAATCCCATAGATAACCATATGCATATATTTCAAATACATATGAACACATTTTCAGTCTAGTTTCAAGCCTAGTGAAACGTAAGAATTTGAGTTCTGATTCAAAAAACGCTTTGTTAAATCTTTGCAGAAGAGAAAACAACAACGTCGAACACACCGTGTTCTGGGTGGACCGCTCGAAGAAGTTCATACCCCGTACAAGAAGCACCAAGCTGATTTCGTCCCGATCCTCTATCGCTGACATGTACGGAGATACAAACCCCGCAGCTACTGTTGACAATGATACTGATGGCGATTGCAATGAGGACAGTGCTTGTAAATTACACATATACGCAAGTTGGTAAATGGCACTGATTTCTTTACCCATTTGGCATAAACTCGGTTGGGGGTCGTTCCTATATTGAGGTGGTAGGGATGACGGTCGTATTTTTTAGGGTTTGAAATAGTTTGTCCGGTATTTTTAGGGGTTGTTACAGGAAAACTTGTGTCAAACCAATTAGAGTCTGGTGTTTTTTAGGGTTGAAAAACGTGACGCTACAGTGTCAGACTACTTGCAGTACCTAGTTTTGGCAAACGCGCGTACTGATAAGATGTGAAGACAAAAGTCCTTGGGTGAACGTCCTATTACGCGCTTACCTTTATCTACTGCAGATCACGTTCAGCGCCACGCGGGGACCGCTTAGCGCCGATCCTTTAACTATCCAGGGAAAAATGTTTCAATTGTTTTTTAGGGTTATCTTCAAACGAAGAGGTTTATTTTAGGTTGGAAAATACTTATGCTTTGGTTTTTATGGTATTTTAGGTGATTTTCAGAGAGTCATCCCTATCCTTTCAAACCCCGGAGAACCCCCTCCCGGGGCATAAAAGCCATAAACAAGTTAAGACTAAAAGGACAGCACGACCCACTAGGTAACTGAGCAAGTTGTAAAGAAAACAAGTAGGAAATACTATACATCCAACAGATTGTCGCGGACTTCAAAAAGTTTAACTGTTGCCGGGATAGGCGAGGGAGGGAGGGAGATTGGTAGGTCAAAGAAAATTCGAACAAACCCTCCTTTAGGCAAGCAACTTGCTGAAAAGAAAAATGACGAGGAAACATACGATTGCAATCCATGAACTTTCCCAACTAACACAGGATGTAACTCCTTTATAGTGATCACCCCAAAACACATGCGGAGTCTGGAAAGAAGAAAATCGAGAGCATAGTATTTGACCAAAGGTAAGTACAAACACAACTCTAACTCATGTAATACTATATTTTGATATGATGTAAAAAATTTATTTCAATATGAAATTTATTTTGATATAACTTTAGACGTTGATATTCTATCTTAGTAGCCCAAAATATATAGTTATATCTTACTTAAGCTTAAAGTATAAAAAATTTTTGATGTTGTATTGCTATGGCTCCACTGTCAATACTGAACGGCTTCATCAGAGCCTGCCTTACACTAGCAACGCAACCGACTATCCCGAAAAACATGGCGGCTGTACATTTTAGGGAAAGATAACAGTTATTATAACTCTTCCTTGGACGACTTACAACACTGTGTGTGTCAAGTTTGAGGTTTGTAGATTCCCACTAAGAGTTTTTATGGAGCAAGTTTAGACGTTTTTGCGCTAGGAACTATGGGTAAATGTACAGATCGTCTTCTTTTGCGTAATCGTGGATTGCAATCGTAATTGCACTGAAGCGAGACAAACACGCATGCGCACTTGTTTGAATCCTGAGAAACAAGATGGCGGACGAAACGTTGATAGCTCCCGCCAATTTCTATTTCTTGTTCTGACGGAAGATGAAGGTCTTCGAGCAAACAAATTGTGATTGGTTCATCTCTTGCGCTTGCGATTGCGCTTACGTTTTGTCGCTTCACACTAGAAGATTTCTGACACAAGCGCAATCGCAAGACAAGCAGAAAAAAACAAAACTTCCTTTTTCTTGCGCTTTTTATCACATTTTCGCGCTTCACCCTAGATTTTTTATGTGTTGCAATTGCGATTACGTAGCTAGTGTGAAGCAGACTGAAGAGAAAGTTCTCTCAACTAGAGATTTGTACTCATCAGTTTATAAATGTATAACAGATACAATTAGAATTACAAATTCGTCTTACCAAAAGCAAATAATGGGTCGTTCCTTGTGGGAATTTCCCTCTTGATGCAACCATCAACTACCGGACACATAAAAACTTGATACATGCAACTAGTTATCCAGCTTCTTACCGCAGATGTTTATTTTATTTCTTCTCCTACTTTCCATCTTTATTACCTTGTTCTTGTTGGGATAGCTGAGCGGTAAGCATGTTCGACCCGTAACTTTAAGACTCTCGAGTTCAAGGCCCGGTCAGACCACTGTGTCGAGTTCTTGAGCAAGACGCTTTACCCGAATTGTTCCATTCGCTCCGCTGTATAAATGAGTACCAGTTCTGCTAGGAGCTAACCTGCGATAGATTAGTGCCCTGTCCAGGGGGAGTTATTAGGCTTTATCCGCTCAACACTACAGAAACCGGAGATAAGCGCCGGTCTAATGCGCGACTTGCATGGCTCGAGAAGAGATTTATATTTTTTAGCCATTGAGATGGACCTTAAACATTTTTTGCTGCCCGGACAACCATGCTCATCAATTACCTTCTCTTTGATGTCTTTCACGGAGTACACGAACAGAACGATACTAGCTGTCCACTTGGAATCAGTAGCCCAACGCAAGAACCTGCCCGTTTCTCATCTTGGGGTTGAGGTACAGGTTACGTGCATCTAAATATTGTATAAAATCTCTTACTTAAATGTAGTCTAACTCGTGCTTTCTATTCCAGTAATCATCAAGTGAAGCAACCGCCTTATAACACTCACGAACTAAAGGAAAATGAAAACCCATTATACGAAAGGTATTTCTTCCTCCTGTCTGACTTTTTCCTCTTCTCTGTTTTACCAATAGACAGCGAGAGCCCGGTTGGTGGCAAATCAAAGCCAGTTTGTTCTAACTGACTTGGTTGGGTAAAATAACATAGAGAACATTACGCGATGGCGCAAACATATATGAAGTGGGAAAAAAAGAGATTCGACGAGTGAGCGTGGCGTATGTAATTCTTCCGGAAGAAATATATGAATCTCTCGGTTTTCCTGTTCATTGAGGAGAAATTCGTTGAATGTTTTCACGTCATAAAAAGTATTTTGTTCTCCTGTTGTTCGCTGAAAAGATTTAGTGTAGTCGTCGGTGACTTTAACAAATCCCGCCATATTTTATCCGACGCGCGCCAAAATGAGCGGGAAAAACAAAGAAATTACATCACTAGCGAGGGTATAGAAAATATGTCTCTCGTTTCCCGGATGTAGTCTTGTATGAAATCTACGAGTGGCGTATCTATTAGTAAAACATTCATATCTTTATAGAGGATATTACATGTATGGCTGAGCGGAGATACGAATTTTAACTTCGAATGTTGAAAAAAATATCTCACAAGTGAGCGCAGCGAGAACACGAGACGAAAATAGTAGATTGACAAGTTGTTTCAACGGCGGGAAAATGTTTATATCAATCACACGTGATGATATGGAAATCGTGCGTTCTGATTGGCTGTTTTTGATATCACCACGTGTGATTGATATGGGTGGTTGATATACGCTCTAGATATTTCACCGATCTACTATAAAAATATCGAACTAAGTATGTGATAAACAATAAAAATCATTATTTCGTTACAATGAAAGGTTTGCTTTGCTTACAAACATTGCTCAGAACTTCAAACAATACAAACACGTTGTTAAAGCATAATTTTCAAGCCAAGTCAGTTAACAGGTCGTAAGAAACACGAACATAGATTAAAAATTTAAGGCCGGAGTACAGCTAAGAAGAATATTGAGTAAAATCAACAAACCATTCATCCTGGCTAGGGACTAGTACAGTTTTGGTTTTAGAACGGTTTGGCGTTTTTACATCAAATATTAACTTCAAAATAATTTTTAAACTTCCAAAAAAAATCACCAAACTCCAAATTCTCTTTAAACGTTCCAATCTTCAAGAAAAAAAATACAACTCAAAATTCTTCCGAAACTGAAATCTTAAAATATTCAAGCTGATTCCTCTTTATACCATCTGTGTTATAAGCGTAACGATTCTGCAGATTGAAATCATGGATGGAAATCGATATCGTACGAAACATGAGGAAACGTGGCTATAAAGCACGCTTCAGGTGTACCCGCGCCTTAATCCTGGATTAGGGCTGACCCCTCTTTGAACAACCGAGCACAGTACACTTACTCGAATTTCAATACGGACGAAGAACCTAAAGCTGCTTATAAGACGCAATAAAAAAATCTTTTAACATCAAACCTTTCATCCACAGTATTGTTAGTGCTAAAGAGTGTTTCGCCGGAAATGCTTTCTCTGTGTCTGATAGGTATATAGCTTGTATTAAACCTACAGTCGCCATATTTTCTGGTACAGAAAAATCTGGCAAAAAAAGAAAAAATGTTTCTTTTTCTAAATGAGATAAAAACTAATTTGAAAAATAGGAGTTTAACTTCATAACTTATTTTCAATTCTTGCAGTGAGAGATATATTCTCAAATCGGATAATGTACTTTACGAATGGTAAGTTGAGTAGTGCATAGTGCAGAAAACTTAGTTGGAAAAAGATCAAATTTTTGCATCTGAAGCATATAAAATATTCATCCAATTTAATAGATTTATCGAATAAAATTAGCCACTAAGTGCATTCAAAATACTTTTTTTCTGTTACCGTAAAATTAAAGTAACTTGGAAATTCTAATCCCTTTCCTGATAACTCATTTTGGAAATTTCGGAAATGAGGGGAGAATGGGCCGAGCAGAAAACGTCATCAGCCTAGAGTGGGTTAGTAGTGATATAGCATACTAATCAGAGAGACGACGTGGACAGCGCAAATTAGTATATCTAGGGCATTAACAGGTAAAGGGGTCCTTCAATAGTTCAATAGTCCTTTGCCGGTTGAGTGTTTTTGCGCGTGCAACATTTGAAATCCCAATAAGACTCAACGCTGGCAATTCGGAAATGCCATTACATAGATTATAATTATAACAAACCTGCAAAATGCTTGGCAACTCAAATTTGCTCTTTAACTAAACTTAAGACTTGCAAGACTTGACTGGAACTTAATCAAAAAGCTGAATTGGCTTTAGTTTCGCTCTAATTTCGAATTCTCGCTACATCTCTATGCTTGTTTGATTTTTTTTTGTTTCACTGACCACACACATTGTAGGGTAGCACTTCAAACTAAGTTCAAATGACTAGAGAGATTGAATCAAGCAAAAACGAAATGCTCACAGGAAACGCCGTCAGCCGAGTTTCTGTCACAGAAAAAAACTGGCTTTTGCACAGGCCCGTATTGTCAGTGCTCTTTTGTTCTTTTTTTTTGCTTTATTTTTAAAGTTAGTTTCTTCCAAAGTATTGCTTAATTCCTAATTCACCCTTTAATTGATCTAATCCATCGACAGATTCAAGCTCGAAGTAGTTGGATTCGCTCTTTGAATTATTCGATTCCTGTTAGTTCCATGTTATTTGTCTTCATATGTTACACTATTCTGGCGTGACAGTCAACCATGATATCAAGTCACCCGTACGAGACCGCGCGTTGTTGGTCGGATTGACAGTTGAAAAAACAACGCTTGTGATTTACAGCCAAACCCTCAAGACGGACACCCAGATAAGACAGACACCCTATAAAACGGACAGTTGAAGCCGGTCTCGAGGGTTTCCGTCTTAGAGAGGTTTGACTGTACATGCTTTGTTCATGTTCGTAAATTGAAACCGTCAAACCCTTTGACATAGTTCCCTGACTATTGTGGTCTTTAGGGATTCAATACAGTGTCCGTGTTTGGTTTCTTTAATACTAACTTACGTCAATACGGGATTCAGCTGTGTTTTCCTTTCAGCATTGATGACCTCACAGGAAAAGCAAAACAGGGCGAGAACGTGGTGTATGACAAACTTAGGTGAGCTCAAGCCGTATTGCGTACCATTACTACTACTAGTCGAGTTAGTTGTACCAGGAATTCACATTTTTAGGAATAATAGCGGTTTCTGTAGGTAATCCAAACATTTCACACTTGTTTTTTTCTTCCGCAGGGATCGATGATTAAAAAAGGGAACCATATAAACAAAATACCAGTTAGTGATTAGCGACAATGGTCGACCTATACAAGTGTTTCTGACTGATTTTCAATAAAGTGTACGTTTTCCAACAACTCCTAAAATCCAATATCGCTCATAAAGACACCAAGAGTGAAAACACTTCATTACTGACATACCAGTGTGCTGTACAAGGCACGTTTGGCCAGTCTTTCTGCAAACGCATACCTTAAAGTTTTTGCAATGTTTTAAGCTTTTTTGAAAGTGCAAAAGTTGCATTTGCTGTTATCAATTGTCCCTGCAATCTCCATGGCGATACCGAGAATTGAGATTCCCAACTTCTGTTGCTTGTGATAACTTGCGGCCGAATGGAAAAAAATTGTTGAATCAACGTCCCTTTAGATAAACCTTTTCTTTTCAAGAACTTGCGCGTCTTTATTCTTAAATCGTTTTACTTTTTGCCAAGGCACAGCTCAGTTGCTAAGGTTAGGGGCGGACCTGTGGAGTTTAAGGATTCCCCCGACCATTTTTCATTCATCAATATACTTACTGAATTACCTTTTTAAGAAAAATTGTCTCATTAACTTTCTTAAAAATTATGATTTGGCGCCCCCTTGTAAAGGCGTTTTGGACGATCCCTCCTAAATTCCAATGTGGTGGCACATTCAATCACACATTGAAAATATATATGGTTACTATGGTTACCGTGGCTACTTGAATAAAAAGTCAATATCGATCCCTGCTATACGATAATGCTGCAGGTAATTTATTTGTTTAAATTTACCGATTGAATATAGCAAACTGTAAAACGCTTTCGTGCTTTGTGTCTCACGATCAAAACGAGGCTCAATTAGGGCGCGCAATGCACTCTGATTACAATGCAATGAGCTCTGTTTAAAAAAGGAGAGCAGTTCAACAATGATTGTCAAAAACGTGCAACTGTTAAACAAATAAAGATCTTCAATCAAATTTCGTTCCACCGTCTCATTCTGAGCTAGATGTCTTGATCGCTAGATCAGTATTTTTAATTTGATAACTTATGACTGTAGGATAAGAGCTGGATTATAACTCGAGCTTAACTATAGATTCTTAACTTATTGTGTTCAATTCTGTGAAAAATTAGCCTACGTCGCAGTCAGTCTAAACTAACATGTATTGGTAACCAAATGTTTTGAGTGCAATTCGGGATTAATCAACACGAGTAAATATTTCAATGAATAACTTAAAATTGAACGAGCAAAGCGAGTTCGATTTGTTTTCTTTGAAAAATTTATCAGTGCTGATTAATTCCGAATTGAACGAATCAGCTATTTGATTACTTGTTAATAATATGCATTCAGAGAAGAATCAGTTTAAACGCGCGAAGGAAGTGAAAGAAATAACAGGTTCGCACTCCGTTTCGTCTTGTTTACGTATATTTACGCAAAAAACGCCTGAAGCTATAAACCCAGCTCTTTTTGCCCAGGTTGTTCACACTTTTTGCCGGTTGTTTGTACTTTTTACTTTATTTGTTGGCAGTCTTCTCTTATAAACTTTGAATAAGTTCATAGCTCTTGCCGCCATTTTGTTTTGTTCGTCGTATACTGAAACTCTAAAAAGCAATATTTAGCTCTTTTTTCAGTTTTTCTACAATTTCAGCCTTTTTCAACAATTTCAGCCTTTTTCAATTCTTATCACGGTGTTCGGTTTGTAAATGGTTTATTAAAGTTGAATTATCTCGTTACTGCACTCGGCAAACCTGGCCGCCATTTTGTTTGTTTGGAGTGAAATTGACTAGTTTTGCGTCAATATGCATTAGGCCTAATTACACTGTTTTGATGTTTGGGATTTACAAAGAGGCTATCGTCCAATCAGATTTCAGTAAGTTTTGTATGCATATTATTAACTGGCAAATAACACGTCGCCTTTTGCACCGGAGGCTATGAAAGGTCAAAATTGAAACAAGTATCATAAAATAATGTTTTATGACCAAAATGTTGGATCGTGATTAAAATATACTGTTTAGCTATTTTTAACCAAAAAAATTTAGCGCTTTTGAAAAACAAGCAGCTTATAATTATTAGTTTTTACTAAGTTTTTTACGACCCTGGCATGCAGTGACACAGTCAGTGCTTATTTGCTACTTGTCTTTATTCCATCGCAGTTCTCAAAAGAAATAAAAAGCTGATGAGGGGATTTCAAATTGTCTCATGCACAAAAATGAAGACCGGAAGTTATAAAGAAAGTCACCTCGAGTACAGAGCGATGTTTACTTTAATTGCCACAGTAGTACGAAGAGTGAACGGATGAATATGTTGCAAATTTACGAAAAAAGTTTTCTTTTTCCCGGACATAGAATAGGATGACAAAATTGCTTTAGTTTTATCACTTGATTAAGTTTCTGAACTAAAAGGACACCGTGTGAATTCACACACTTTTTCTATCATTAGTTTTTGTTGCCGTACTGCGTCGACAGACGGCAGCCACTATGCCATCGCCCTGCGCTCTTGCCTGGTAAGTGAGACCGTAACTCCACAACAGGAAGCCCAGGCAAGTCACCAAGTACCAAAGGAAGCCTGCAAACTTCGTTTTGGTTAAAATATTTCACCAGTTTTGCAAGTATCCTTATTCGTTTATCTTCCACGTCCACTTGTAGTAGCCACAAGCCGGTGTCGCCTTAACACAAGAAATGCAGGTATTGCTGTTCAACATAAAATTTTTCAAATTTGAAATAAAACGTTTTACATCTTTCTGATAAAAACTAAGAAATACGAACTATTTTGGCATTTTTGGTAAGTTGTTAAGTTTAGAATTAAATTGTCATCCGAAGCCGAAATGATTTTAATTTGTCATTTTAAAGTTTGTTTTGATTTGAATTCCTTAAGCTCACTGCTATGTCAGTTAAACCTTTATTTGGTAGCAGTAAATATTTGAACGGGATTTGCAAAATCCACACTCCTTCGCTTCTCTGCGCACTGAAGGGCATCGAGAAGTGTCAAATGTCGGAAAGGGTCGAGAAAGGAGTTGAATTACAGTTCTGTTTCAGGACCCTGGTACCGACAGGAAACTCTACTTCAGGGTGAAAAGGCTGTTTATGTTAGAACATGACGTGAATTGTGCATTCCACTGGGTCGAACTCTTCTTTGTGGAGTAAGACCCCGAACGAACTGCTCAAATTTAATATGTTTGGGAGGAAGCCGTGCCATGGAGTGCGTAGGAATACAAATACACATTCTCTCAAGGCTGTTATCTTTATATTCTGCTTTGTTCGCCGAGGAAGTTTTGCTCAGGTTGCAGGTAAGATGATCAAGAAGTGACTATATAGTTTACACGTTACATAACAAACCGACTTATTTGATGTAATGGCTCATAACTACAAATGCATATGATTCTTTAACAAGGATGACAAGATCGAAAAGTTTTCGAAAACAAGATGAAGCCAGTGTGTTCAAAAACTGATGCTTCGAATTTGACACTGTAAGTTCGGAAATATAATAGCTACCGATCAGAAATTTGCATTTGGACATCGAGTTCAATAATTATATTGGCTTGCTTTCTCACGAGAGTTTTGTAAATGAGTTTATTAAACCGTAGCGGGTACTTCATAAAATCAGTCAAAAATAACCACATGTTTAGACGCTGAACTTTTATCCAGTTACACTGGATATCTTGACAGTAAAACATACACGCACTAAAGCTTCTAAGCCAATTTTGGTTCTACTTTTGCATAGAAATTCCATAACTTGTTTGTATAAGGCGAGCTAATTTAACTCTCTACAATAAATAGCATGAACAAAGCAAAATATTTGCGAAGTTAAACTGCTTGACTCTGTAATTTCTACTTTAGACAGAAAGCGGAATTTGCTGTTTTAATTTATTCAGCTGCCTCTGAGTCTTTCTGTTGCATTCTTGTCAAAGTCAAAATGTTTGTTTTGTACTGTGACAGTTGTGAGCTGAGCAATGACATGCAATGGTTATGATTAACTCACAGAGTTGTAGCGTAATTTCGAATCAAAGGCATTTACAAAATTTTGTTACTGTATTTCATAAGAGCAAACCCAGTATATATGTCATTTGAATTAAGGCAAAAAAAAGGAATGATGAGAAAGGACATGCCTGGCTAGACAACCGGCTACCGTAATAACGTATAAGCCGTGAAAGGAAATGTTATCGTGTAACAAAACACTCCCAGAAACAAGATGTTGTTTCTGGGTTTGTAAAACTTCATTAAAATTTTAAAAACGTTTGCCGAAACAAGGAAAGGTTGCCAAAAGAAAACACACTTGAACAAGATGAATATTTCAACTTCTGGTTCAAAAGTTCAGGCATTCTCTATTTTATATTTTCACTAAAAAAGCCGCAAACTCCTCATTTCTACCACCCAAGTAAATTCAAAACTAATATTTTTCCGAAAATTTCATGTTTCTTCTTTCTTTTTAATACTTTATCGAAATATCCCGTGTTCAGTGTATTTTTTAGCCAAATATTCATCATTCCTCAGTATTCGATAATCCGACTCTATTGTATTTGCATAACAAAAATAAGTTGACCACCAATGTATAGTTTAATGATTCGTCGACCAAATAAGTCTGAATAAAATCGATTGAAAACAATGCTTCACTTGAAATAATATTAGTTTAACTTCAAAGATTTTTGTAAATAGTGGTGAAGATAAAGCACGTCGAAGGAATTTGTTTTTAGAATCAGGAAATCAGCTAGAAGATAATTAGAAACGGCAAGAACGAAAAGATGATTCTAGGATAAAAAGTTGTCATATTAAATTCGACCATGGTAAAGAGGTAATTTCCTGTGGTTCAAAACTGTTATTAATAATTCCCTTTCTAGAAAAACTTATCGCATCTTTTATTGTTAAAAAATTGTCAAGTGTCTTAGTGTGCAATACTAAATTTTAGAAATTATCTCGTGATCATTACCGCGTTCATTGTCATCATCATCATCATCATCAATGTTACCATCATCGTCGTACTAATCTTCATCGTTATCAAGTTGGCTTAATTATTATCATCAACAGCTTTGTAGTCATCATCATTATCATTATCATTATCATTATCATCAACATTATCATTATCATTTACAAGCATGATTCGAAGATGCGAAGCCTTTAATTCAAGCCATTCGCTTCACTCTAATTTTGTGGCAATAGTTACACAAAGCGTAACTCAGACGAAAGAGAAAACAAACTAGCCATACATGATCGGAAAATGCATGCAGGAAAGGGGTTTTGTCTAAGCCGTCGACACTAACGCCTCGCTCCGTTCTCGTTTCTTAAGCTCCTTAATGCTACGTCGGACACCGTGATGCACAAGTTTATCATGATTAAGACAGTGGTGTTATGTGTTTATGGTGTCTAAAAGCAATCCGTGGAATTACACAACTCTGTCCGTGGCAAAAATATTTCTTTCTCAATTCTCACTAATGTTACCAAAGGGAAACTAGATTACTAGAGGATCTGCTTCTCAGATAATACACAAAATCTTGCTTTCTTTTTCAACCCTTCAGATGACCAAGCACCGTTGTGGCCAGAAGGAAAGTATGGGCTGCCAATGGTAGCGCCAGGGCTTTGCCCTTCGTCAGTGAACTTCACCTGGGCCACAGGATCTCGCTACCAGGCCACGGGAGGACCAAACCAACGATCCGCTAATTTTCATCTCGCCGGAACTGTGAACGACAACAGCGTCGAACAACGCTTTTGTATTAAAGACGTTAACGCTGACGATACTTCGCGACCCTCGTGGCCAGAAGGGCGCTACTGTGTCTACAAGAAAGGGACATCATGTCCCTATGGTCTCTCGGAGGGCTGGGTATTCTGGGACGACAAAAATGAGGCCAACAAGAACACTAAAGAGGGGGTTCTCCCTAATGGAACATACAATCAAGACACCAAAATATATTTCTGCTGTCAGACAGTGGGAAATGTATTTCAAACAATTTATTTGCCCGTCGACAAGCCCTTTTATCTCATTACATTCAAATCGTATTTTGCATTGAATCCGGTTTGTCAGAATGTTCATGGAGCCATCTCACACGTTGAGCATATTCATTTTGGAGAACAAGCAAACAGCACCAACAAGGTTGGAAGGCCGTATCCATACGGGGCGGACAAGAAGCCCATGTACATATACTACTGTCACTACTCAGGCAAGTATAGTATACTTACACATCGGTGTCGGAAGCTAAAAATAGGCAGCCAAAGACTGCATGTGACTCAAGGCAGAATGCATAACAACGGTAATTTAAATGGAAGGCTCAAATCGTTTTTTGCTCGTTAACTATTAGAATTCGATATAACTTCGTAATCCGAAATAATCCGATCCAATTCGCAACCCGAGCCTTCGTTCTCTTAGCCAGCGAGATCTCCTTGACGACGATCACATGTTTGAATAACTGCTAGGAACGCCTGCTTCAATTGGAATGGTTACACCGATGACATAGTGACGAGAGGCTCCATAAGGCCTTTCGTCACAAAAATTGTTTGGGGAGGGGAGGGGGGACTAATAAAAGTTTGAAAAGACGAACAAATAGCTGATTAATAAAGCTCGATTAACTCTGCGAAATATTGAGTACATCATTCATAACATCTGATATCCAATTCAAAATTTACTTTGTACGTCAAAATTTTCTTTTTGGGGGGGATGGCCCTCTCAACCAAATTATTTGATTATGAGGATGGGGGGGTTCCGCCGCCCTTGTTACAATAGAGTAAATACAGTGAAAGAGTTACTGTGATACGAATACTCTCAATGAGAACTTTCTTATTTGTGGTCGACGAGTTTTTTTAACAATCTTTGGTTTTAATTCTTGACAGCTTGTAGACAAACTTTAACCGATGAGATCGGGAGTTTTAACACACCAGGTTATCCAAACCCGTACAAGGACAATCTTGATTGTGAATGGATGATTGCCATACCTCCAGGGGAAACAGTCGATCTATTTTTTGACGTATTCGAACTTGAAGCGAACAAGGCGTGTGCACAACCTGATTGTCCTTGCGACTTCGTGGAAATTAGAGAATATTTTGCTGATGACAAGCCATCGTTAAGGGGCCGTTACTGTATGGGTGTTAACAACACCCCTCCAGCAATTAGGTCTTCTGCCAACAAACTCACCGTGTTGTTTCACTCGGACACAAGTGGAGGAGGCAAGGGTGTCAAAGCGAGCTATAATATGACAAGTACGTAGCTTTTGTAAATAATAATAATATCAATGATAATAATAAAAGCAATATTAATGATAATAATAACGATGATGATGACAATAATAATAATAACAATAATAATAATAAACGATGAACCAATAATAATTACTTGATATTATAGTCAAGGAGAAAGCTCGGATTTTTTTTCCGAGCTTTCTCCTTGACTTTAATATCAAGTAATTATTATTGATTCATCGTTTATACTCACATAGGAGGTTGGTTGGCCGCATTTATATATATGCTTTAATGTGACCGCGTGATGCTGTTAGTGAGTTCAACCGCGACATTTATTGACTGTGTAACCACGCGATGCGGTTCCAGTCTGAACCCAAAAAATCGACCCTTGCTCACCATAGAGTCTCCAGTAGCTCAGTGGTCAGAGCATCCGAATAGAGTACGGATCGTGGGTTCAAATCCCATCTGCAGCTGGGGCTCGGATTTTTTTCCCGAGCTTTCTCCTTGACTTTAATATCAAATGATAATAATGATTACAATAATAATAATGTTTAGCATTCTTATAGTGCATTTTCCAAAGGTAGATGCTCAAAGGGGCTTAACGATGATTTACCGTTGACTCTGGTATTGAGGGTCTTAGATAGCCCGTTATACACGGCTCACAACTATATTCATAAGTGGCCCTCAGTTAGTAGAAAGACAGACCACGACACCGGGATCACCCTCCTCTTTGTCGACAAGTCGACAAATAATCAGGCACTCATACAGTACATTTTCCATACCTAGTAATACTTAAAATAGTTGTAGTGGTGGTAATTGCAAGAGTTATAGTAATCCGTGGCTACACGGTGCAACATTGCATGCAACATTGGGCGCAACTGAAACCCTTTGTGTAGCCACTCGGTGAAACCATAGTTAATATA
>JAOBAT010087339.1:0-18210 GCA_026413305.1 Hydrozoanthus tunicans
ATTTACAACAAGGAAAACAATAAGTGTTATCTCCTAGGAGGAATGGCTGTCTCGGAATGTTGGACCTTGTACACAAACGCAACCATTACCTAAAAAAACTGAAATAAAACTGAAAATATATTTATGACTATGTAAATAACTACACGTGTGGTTCATGGAAATGTTCCTTGAAGAATTAAAACAATTTTGGTTTTAAGGAAGAAGACTCTCAGATTGTTGTTCGATTATGCATATCCTAATTTTTCCCTCAAGGCATTTAGTTTCAATTTGTTTTAAACAATAGGTAAATAAAAGCCACCACATGGGGCTCGGTTGGAATTTGTGTAACCTATAGTGACGCTGCGGCTATTTTGTTTCGGAGGTATGACTCTTTAAGCAAAACTTCAGCCTTTGTGAAAACCACAATGACGAAATTTCCACCTGGCTTGACCTAAGTCAGGCAATTTCTAAGTTAATATTTTTTAATTTAATCGTTTTCCTTCCTGAGAGATTTATTAAAACCCTAAAATGTTTTTTTTCAAGTTTTAATTTGCGTTCACAAGCAGTTATAATGACGTATTTGGTTTGTTTGGGGTTTTGTCAAGTGGTAAAATATGTCATGCCATACATTGGGTAAGAACTATGAGCAATACCAAATGAATTGTAAAGCGTAGTTTCGAAACCCATAGCATCGTTTAATAATTTCTAATTAGCGAATCGGTAATCAAAGAAAAAGGGCATGAATGAAGAATGAAGTATATTACCATGCAGTTTATTTGATGACATTCAAAGCCTTCTTTATAATAATTACAGCGGTAGCTATGCAAACGTGGAAAATTATTTACAATGATATTAAAAGCGTTTAGTATATTTCAATTTCTTTACAGTTCTCTGCCCTGACATTTACACTAAGAAGAATCTTGTTAAGAATAGGGGATTAAGATATTGAATATGTTAAAAATTGTTATCTATAAACCTAGGAAATGTTCCAATCATAAATACAATCAGTATTTTCTACATGCAACGTTCGTCAATAAGTTAAAAAAACCTAATAAATTATTCTGAATTATCGAAGTCAGTAATTCCTTTTTAAAATACCACCTCGTCAAAATTTCCATCATTGGCTCTTTTTCTTTGGATGAGTGAACAGTCAAGATATTTGCTTTCGTACTCTTAGCTTTGGCGCCATTGATTACTTGATCAAAGTTTACAAAGATGGCGTTTTGTAAACAATGTTAGTCTCGCTTATTTTCTTGTTCATGGCTTATTTCTTTTCTTCCAACAAACTACAAGATTTGGCCATCAAAAAAGCTGTAATCCACTCGTCTCTTTCTTCTTGTGATTTGAAACTCAGCAGAATTTTTGTTCTTGATACCCTGGAGTTTGTTTTTATAGACACCATGTAACTCGACTGATTTGACGAAAACAGTACGTCGTTAGGAATTTTGACGGAGACTATATCAGAAGGTCGGATCTCTTTCCATTCCATACCTTTCGATCTACTCGTAACTGGCTCCTCGAGGTAGCACAGTTTGTCTTTGAAGACCATGAAGTAGCGAAGCTGCCAGCTTTTTTTCTTATGAGACACAACCTGCATCCACACAAATCCATCTTTCAGAGCGCGCTCTTTTTTCTTCGCGGAGCCGGCGTCGTAAGGTCGTGCTCGCACTCTCTGTTTGGGTTTGTCAACGCTTGTGGCGCTTGTGTGAACACGCCGACGGAACTCGAACGATTCAGTCTCATCGCGTTGAGGATCGGCTGAAATTGACACAAACGAAAGGCTTCTGTGCAAGTTTTTCACAGTGGCCATTTCGCTGCCGGTGTGGGTCAGTATCAACTCGTGGTATGAATGAAGCACTGTTTGTCTTTATCTGGTGTAGTTTCTATTAACTGCATTGAGAACCTCCTTAAAAGGAGTGCCCTTCCTGTACGTTTACAGTGAAAACCAGTTACTATGGAAACTGTCAATAACCCTCAAAGTTTCAAGCGTTGGTAGGATTGTATTGGACCGTGTGGCCGAGGCCTTAATGGTGAAAGCGCGTCGCTTCAACTAATTTCCCTTTTAGTCTTGGCGACTGTGACAATATCAAAAAGTTTGAAAACCAAATCAAAGATCGGCATGTTAGCACATATATTGGCGGATAAGAAACCAGCTTAATTCAATTTCATATTGCCATTCCTCACGTGGTTTATGACTGATCTCTCGCCGATTCTCTTAAGCAGAGCTAGACGTACACGGTAGATGCACAACTCTGACATTGAAGGTTCATTATCGGGGCTGAAGCTTTTGTTCCATTGTTACATCCGAAATAACGTCCTCTACAGACAGTTCTATTGGTAGAGGAAATATGAATGCATTTAGGTTGATCAATGATGGGTGGCAGACATGTTTAGACACATGGTACTGACAAGACTGGAGTTTTCAGGCTCAACGTCCCCGTGTAAAATTCGAGTTGATGATTTTGAAATAACAAAAGTTATTAAAATAACTTTTGCTATTTCATTGTACTCTTTGGTCACTAGTTACAATATACTGCCACTTCAACATTTCATGGTTCGTAAGTTAAGTGCATCTCAGGTAGGCAGGATATTCTTTAGATTTTCAAAAAGGGTTTCTGCAAGAGACTCTTAGGGAGCGGTCGTTAAAGGAACTGAACCATAACATCGACTTTTATCAAACAAAGCCTTTAAAAGTGTGGAAACGATATTCAAACATATTTTCCTAGGGTCGCGCTGATTTTTCCAGGAAATTTAAGTTCAAAACACGTAACGTGTCGCTTTGTACTGGCGGCTCAGAAATAAGGAGTCAGCGGAGAAAGAGTGGGGATATGACGTCAGAAATGGGGACGAATTGGCTCGAACTGAAGGGATTCATCATTAAAGTGAGACTTTGTACACAACTCAAACCATATACCTCACTCTTGACTGTGTAAGCGAGTTTTTGATAGGAAAGAATGTTTAATTTTATTTTTAATTTTACATGTTTATATCAGCGCAAAAAAAAATAAAATAAAAAAATAAAAATAATATCAACTTGTAGAACGGAAAAACAATAATTAAGTCAAAGAAAAAACACAGCACATTTTTACTTGTTTATAAAACATTAGATATAATAGGGGAAAGAATAATTTGGTGAGTTACTGAACTTCAATAGTGTTTAACGAAGCTTTCTCTAGTGAATTCCATGTTTTTACACCAGTAAATTTTTTGCTGAAAATGCCGTGGGTTCAGGCGGGGGTACATCCAATCTTTTGTTGGATAGTGAGGAAGTTACTTGAAAAAGATATATGAGTAAGAAGAATATTGAGTTAAATCAGCAAACTGTTCCTCCTGGTGAGGGACTAGTACAGTATTGGTTTGAGGACGGTTTGGCGAGTTTACATCAAATATTAACATTAACTTCAAAATTAGTTTTCCAACTTCCCAAAAAATCAATAAGCTCGAAACTCTCTTTAAAACTACCAATTTTCAAGGAATAAAATTGTTTTTTGAGTCAATGTTAATTTATCACGTTTTAACTCAAAATTGTACGGTTTGAGGTGCGTTCGACCTTCGTCTTACGCCTAACGATGTTAGTTGTAAACAAAAATACGTACACAACGAGTAAATCAATGCACTATTTCACGAAAAATATAGTTTACTACGTCATCTCGTCTCCAGTCTTCCTCATCATAGAAACCACTTTTGTGCCAGACTCGTCTCTCTTTCATAGACGAAAAAACCGCATATCAAGTATTTTTGCAGTTTTTTTCTCTCTAATCTCATATTCAGATATGTTAAGCTGCAAAGTTATGAAAAAACAAATTTCGTTTCATAGGCACTTTAAAACTCATTGAAAAAATCTTCCACCTGATTATCCTTCATTCCATCTGTGTTTAAGCAATGCGGTTTTACTATAAGAAACATGAAGAAAAGTGGCCACAATGCGCGCTTTGGGTGTACTCCCGCATTAACCCAAGCCGTCTAAAAGGGTTTGTGGAGCCGTACTTCTGTTGCAAATGCAGCTATAGATCTGTGATTTGTCGTGAACTTTTGTCACAATGGTTTCTTCATTTTCTCCAAATCATCGTTACAGTGTTAAATTTTTTTTAGTGACAAAAAAATTTAAAATCATAAATTTGTCCAAATAGGGCTCCCCCTTTCTCTAAAGTATCGATTTCTGCTTATTATTAAATATTATTTTTAACCTGAAGATACTGTAGATTTTGAACCCGTAAACCAGCTTTTCATTGTTCAAGTTTCCATACTAAAGCTAATCGATGCAAATGTGAAACTTTGCAGTGTGAGTGTGTATGTCTACTGGTAAAACTTTGAATCATGTTTGTAATTTGTACGAATATCATACTTTGTAGTGCGTTCACTGCCTCCAAATCTACTTATTTTCTTGGAACTCTTGATAGAATCAGTTTATTATAATTATTGTAAGTAGTTGAATGTTTTTGGGTTGGAAACTGAAACTAAAAATAAAACCTGAAAAAAATTCTCTCAACTCGCAACTCGCAGATTAGACGACCTCGTTCTAAGTAATGCGAATCAAACAATAGGCAAATTAACTATTTCTCTAGAGAGCTTTTAAAGAGCCCAAAACATTTCTTTTTTTTCTTTGTCTTATCTGAAAGTACATATTCTGTAATAAACATGCACGAAAGAAATTTTTTTTGTTTGATTTTAACAAAACGTTTTTTTACGAAACCTTCAATTCTACATTTATTTCGCTAATCCTTGTTGCCGATCATAAGGATAAGAAGCTCACTGTGACGTAGATTAAGGAATTTGCTTCACCGGCGCATCAAAATAAAAATGATTTTGTCAGAGGAAGAAAATTTTAAAGAAACAGATATCGAACACCAAACTGGAATACATCTTTTGTGCATTTTTAATCTCCACTGATGTGGCTGTACGAGGAACAGTGTTAAGATCAACGTCATACTGACGTCACGTCCTTGATCTACGTTACCTTGACTCGGCATTTGGTGTATCAAAATGGTGGTGGTCTTAATGTTTTTAAAGATCGGTAGAAAAATCGGGTATTCAAATAAAAAAATTCGGAAATGTCCGTTTAATAAAAGTAATTGAAACGTTCCAGACGTAAACTGCGTTGAAACAAACTCAAACTAAAATTCTAACTGATGTCTTTTTTAAATAAGGGGCCGAGGTGGGCGTTCAGCTGACGTCATTGTTTACACTCTGCTTCGCTAGCTTACAACGTAATTAGTAGAAAGAGCATAGATGAACAAAACTGACTTTAAAACGTAAAAATGCTTATCGTAACCAATAAGTGACCGAACTTTTGGTTTTCTAATTAAGCAATAAAACGCATTTTCCGTGCCGTGTAATTTTTTATTGCACGATGGGGGGATGTTGGGAGAATTGATAAAAAAAACTTAAAAGTCACGAGCCGTCCTCGGCTTTTATAAAATAACAAACAAGCAAATATGAAAAAGTAAAGAGACGCGTAACGTAATATCAACATCCAAATTCTCCCTACACGTACGTTACATGTCATCTGCCATCTAGCGAGCTCAGAGCGTGAAGTTTGAATTTGAACTGTCGCGATTCGATCAAAAATATTAATTTTATTAGAAAAGGCTAACAGTCACCTGAGTACCTAGAGAAATTACAAAACAATATTTTTTGTAGTAGCTTAGACAAATGAATGTTTTCTTACAAACTTTTAAGTTTGTGTTCGGGTTTGAAGAAAACTAATTTATTTGGACGTTTTGGATAGTACATCCCAAGAACATGCCGTCAAGCTTTACGCAGTCTGTAACAATAGAAATTCATGTGTCCTGGATCTGGATTGGCACAGTATCGCGGCTGCTTGATGAATCAATCTGGTTGGAGATTATTAGAGCCATCGAAATCAAGCGCTAGCTTGTGCACACTTGGTCGACTAAAAATGGTAATAGATGTTTTTTTAGCAGTTCTTTTGTCGAGAATTTCTGAGATCTTTTTTAATTCTTCGTTCTTTTGTCCACTCTTCACATTAAAAGTAGAAAGAAGTTGAATAAATAATGTAAGCTTAACAAATTCAATATTTAGTTCGGTACCTAGCTTGAATTGCATTGTTTTCCGAATTTTGCGTATAAAAGTTGTTTTTCGACTAATAAACGTTATTCTTCAACATTCTTTGTCCCAACAAAAGAAACCATTTTGTCCAGTACTTGGTATTTTTTGTCATGGATTTCGTTGAGCTAGCTCTGACTTGTCGATTGAAGCAAACCGCATCTTTTTGTTTTTGGTTTCCCAGTTTAATGCCGAAATAGGTTCATTTTTATTTTGTATTAGATTTGAATTATAACTTTGTACATTGTCACTGGCTAACATGTTTTCTACGATAAAAAACTGGTTATTTGCAAGCAGTAAAAATGGTGGCGTATTTCGATTCAGTATTGTGTGAGATCTCTTTCAAAAGCGTTCCGCGTGCTCTCTTACAGAACACGGCTTTTTGCGCTCTCGACCAATCAGCGCGCGAGATTTACTGGGGTTATTTTATAAGTGTAGTTTCAATGAAGAAATTGCCAGTCAAAAAATGCAAAACAGCTGGAGGCAATGACGATAATGAGCCATACGTTCTTTGTGAAATCTCAAATTTTTGATACAATATCTCGGAAGGGTTGCTCAGGATATCAATCTCATATTTTCAGAGAAAGTTTGCTCTGCAGAAACATTTCATTATTCAGGAGCTTTGTTTCTGTAGCTGAATTGGAAAGAAGAGTGCGTATGCTAATGAGGCAAAAAATGTAAACAAATACTCGCGAATTCGACTCTGGGCGCACAATTTTCAACCAGAAGCAACTTGTTTGTGTGAATATAACTACATCTTCACTCAGGATAATTAATTTCGCTCTGGTTTTGTTTCCGTGATGTTCCATAACATAATGAGTTAGTATAACATGTTCCAATTGAACTGTCCTTTCTTAACTACACATTTCTGAGAGCGCGCGTGCAACGAGATTGCTATAAAGGTTACAGGATCAAGAAGGCTTGAAAACGGGCTTGTGTCCATGGAGTATTAATAGTGCGTGCGCCGACAAAGTTCGAGAGGGAGATTTTGTGGCTAAAAGAACTTTGTGCCCGTGCACATGGAAATTGAAAGATTGAGGAGGATGCCAGCACTCTCTTCTTCCCTCGACAGAGCTTCATCCACTTCGTAAGTAAGATCCTGTCTCTCACTACCACAAGATTCATTATCAAATCTTGCAGCCAGACGTATGGTCGCTTAAAGATATGCAAATACTCTTGCAAACGTTTCCTCAAAAAAAACAGCAGCTCGTGTGTGGCCTCTGTATCTCGCAAATGAACCAGATCAGATGTTGTTACCCTGACCTGTAGTATAGCATAGTCGCGAGCGTATATACTTGTTAAGCTACATAGTTATTGTTTACAACCTATGTAATCAGTTCTAAACTAAATACACTGTCCGGCGAGCACCGTACCATATAGGTCAGTCTAAGACCTTTTTATTTTGTGTATCCAGCACTGTGTCTTCTTGCTTACAACTATTTACATTTCTTCCCTGTGTTGACACATCGAACGCTACTTCAAGAACATTTCGACTGCCTTCAGCTAGTTCATTGATAACCAAGCCCGGCTTAAATCGAATTCATCTTCCACGGAGAGTTTTCTTCTTCATTGCTTAGATCTTTGAGTTAAAATAGTGTTTTTTCTGTTTTGTTCTGGCTTTGTTTTCTTCCCTTGTGCTGCACTGTCTTGGTGCACAACAACCAACACAGGCGACATGTCAAATGTTTTCAAATCATCAAATATATTGACCAACAAGACCTCGAAAACGCAAGCTATGGTTATTTTATGTTTTCTTGTTATTAAACACGTTGAGTTTACTTTTTTTCTATGAAATAAAAACATTAACATTACGATTCAAAGTAGCAACGTCTTGCATTACGAGTTCAGGTGATTCGCCCGGTGTGCGGCCCGCTTCCCAAAAACCTTATCCTTTTGATGACCAAACTCTGCGATTTTCCCTCGCTTATTTATTATCAGAGTGGGCATGAGGAATAATTAATTTTAAGTGGCTTCTTCTAAAAAACAGGAATTCAAGACTAGATGCAAAAACTGATACCCTATTTAAGACCAATTGGCCAAAATCGATACCCTATTTATGACCAAAACGGCTGAAAAACCATACCCTTTGGGGCGGCACATGCCTATATAGCCCATGTAAGGGAGTAATCCGGCGGGGGTGTGATTCGGTCGAATATCAACTTGAACTTCTTCCTTTGTTGTTGTCTCTTTTTTAGTCTGAGTTCCTTGATCCATCTTTGCTTTCTTTCTTTTCTCGATCTCAATGGATAACGACTTTTCTTTAGCTACTTTAATTGAAGGGTCAATTACAACCGTTGTTGGATTTTTTACCTTTCTTTTTCTTGTTCGTTGTGGTGAACCGTTTAGAATACACTTTTTTCAGTAACTCTTTCTCTTGTTGAATCTTTGACGTTCTTGGAGACGTGTCTTGTTGGAAGCAAATAAAGCTGTACTTCCGATTCAACTACTTATATCATCCGTGCGATTTAAAACCTATCGTTCTGAAAAGACTGACGTGACAAGTATGAAATTCAACTGTCATTCTTCCTTGAACCCTAAAAAAGAGCAAACACCGGCGAGAGTGAAACAGCGCGTTTTTGTGAATAAACAACGTTTTCGATAAATTTAATATGCGAAGTTAGAAAAACATTTTCTTTGACGCACTATCAGTAATTACCCTATAAAACCCAATTATACAATAGACCGCTAATCCTGCATTGATTTATAGGATTAGCACTTATATTCTCCTTTCACTTTTAGTTTGTGTTTTAGACCCAGTTAATGAGTGTATGATATTCGTTGAATACTAAATACAATGTATTGAATTTGCAGAATAGCTTCTAAGCGTTTGTTTACAAACACTAAATCACACAATAAATGTTCAGCTGTATTCGATTTTTTGTTAACGATTCTTCCAGTCACTTCTTAGTTCAAATTTGTTTAGTTCATCAGTAACGTTAGCTCCTGCTTTCTTTTGCTCTTGATCCATTGTCTGATGATTATACTTGTGGCTCCTCCAGGACACTCAACTCTTCTTCAGTACCTTAGAGGAGTCACGATAACAGGGCAAGGTCAGCTTTTCTCTCCAAAAAATGTGACGTATGTTCTAATGACTATCTTCGATAGCATCCAAAACTTTTTCTCGAAAAACTTTCGACTCGGTTTCGCTTTCATTTTTCCCTTTCATTTGATGCTTCCTGCCACAACAACCTTGATGTAGCCCTTTCCCCCTTGCATATGGATCAATCCAAACAACGCTTCACTTTCCTAACCTGCTCCTATACTGTAGCAGATTACGAAAACATTTTCCTTACAAAGGCACATCATCTGTCAATTCATCTGTCAATTCTTACAGAGTTTTAGAAGCTTCGTTGCAATATAGTTTGAACTTTTTATTATCCATTACTTCCAGATTTTTAATTTTGACAAAAAAGTTATTTTGCACTTTGAGTAGAAATCTTTCTTTTACTTAGCTCCACAAGGATTTGACAATTTGGAAAACTAACTGTATATACAACTTTTAAATCTTTGGTCGATAACTACCGAAATACGAACACCAAAATTTTGCATACTTCACTGAATTTGAATAGTTGCAATATGTAGGCCTAGAAATTGTTTATGAATTGACTATAGAAATTGTTTATGAATTGACTATAGACCTCTGGGCTGGGAACAAGCTCAAGTAGAAAGTCTACTTTGAACAAATTTTACAATGGATCTTGTGTGTCAAAGTCATTCGTCTCACCAATTGAGTTCCTTATCAAACATCTCTAAGTGCGATGAGTGACTGAAACAAAAGGTAAAGCTTTGTTTACCAAAAACACCTGAATGACCTTACTTAAACGCACTCGTTCCCAGTCCTATCCGGGTTCGAAAGCCCTTTTGAAAGAAGTTCAAGGACAACTAAATAGTTCCGTCTTCATTCTCTAGTATATTCCTGAATGGTGAAGGGACAATGTCGTAGAATCTATCCTTTATCATGACCAACGCAAAAGAATAAAAAGCTTCTAAACGATCTTGTTTCTCGTACCAAATTATATAATATCTTTGTGAAGTGCTAGAACATAGGATAACTTTTTTACTTCATAACGACCGAAGCCAACTTCTGAGTAATCACTAATGCGGAAAATAATTCGTTCCAATTTCTCGTGGTGCTTTGCTTGGTCTGTATAAAGCTTTCTCCATTTTAGCTTTATGAAATAAACGTAAAAAAGGTAAAAGATTTATCTTTGCTGACATTATTGGGGGGTATACTTCGCTGAAGCCTTAATGAATCAAGATATGTGGAAAAACTTAAGAAATAGCCTTTGATATCTTCTTCTAGTATGTCTCCTGAATAAGTACGGAGTAGTACACCGGTCAAAACTCATTTGAGTTTTTGACTATAGATTTAGCTTGAGACTTTAACGTTCTGGCACAAAACGAACGCCAAGGATTGAATGTCGTTTCGGGTAGAAATTACTGTGGTTCAACATATAGCGTGCGATATTATGCTTGAAAAGAGTTTGCTATGCAAGTACATTGCCGGAAGTTACCAATATCCCACAGCTCGTTAGCTTCAAGCTACGCCGACATAATTTATCGCCCCTTTATACACTATGTTGGCAATATTTTACATTATCAACTAGTTCATTCTCTAATGATAATTTTGGTAGAATTAAACTGAACGCAAGGGTAGTTGCTGATTCTATCGTTCTTTCTTATCAATGTTCCTTCGAGCTGAGTCGGCTCCACGTGACTCGGATGAAACTCGTCATCAGTCGACCATATAGCCATGAACGGTTGCTGTATAGCGTTCTCTTCCCCTTGAATGACCCATAATAGCGGATACGGATGAAGAGACTGCTCAATGAAACCACGCATGTTCAGTTTACTTTTCGAAGTGGAACACTTTGTTTAGCTTCCTAAGAGGTCCGGATGCTTCCTTAAGTTCTGTTGCAATACTTTTTTGAGACAAAAAGTTTAAACGTTATAAGAAAGTTGACAACTAGAAACTGATAGTTTCAGTGAACCTTTGTTTTACTAAAACGTTTCTAAAGTAAAAGCAATGAAGATCAGAGCTATATTTGTTTTAAAGAATATGCTCGAAATGAATAAAGGACATCATTAGCCTATAGTTCTTGCTCATTCATTTAGAGACAAGAATATATTTTGCTTTACATCTGGATGAAGTTTATAATTCATTGACTGGCTTTTACACGGATAGAAATGGTTGGAGAAGGTGTATTCTGGCTCTATGCATCCAGTCGGCTCAAGAAAAAAAGAGAACAAAGCGAAAAGAGTTGATGATCAAAACAAGTGGTAATTAAAACAAACGGCACACCCGCAGTGCTTTTTCAGAGTTTCAAGTTCCACAAAATTTCAAAACATTTGTTAACCTTTTCGTGTTGTCGGTGTCAGCATTTTGCAATAACTGTCTTTGGTAAGTAGTTTAAGCTTAGTATACATGGATCCATCTCAATATTTCCAATCTAAAAACTTTTACAATCCTTTTAATATAAAACGTTTCGTGAGCGGAGAACGAGATATCGTCCGGTTGCCGGAGGGACATCTATTGCTTCTTAGTTAAAGTTGACTTATATAGCGCAAAAACTGGCCTTTAAGGAATACCAAAAAACTATAAAACCAAACCATGTAACTCCGAAAGACTTTAGGTGGCATTGCACCATTTATCCACCTGTAATTTCTACTCGCCAATTTGCGTGCATTGAAAACAATTGCGTGTCAATCGGCTTTGACTGCAACTATTTTATGAAATTAAGGACAAAGGAAAGACACGACAAGTGTTACGGACCAAAAGTGGCAATGAATAGTGCTGCTACGCGCTACTTCGGGATTTTCGTTAGCTTTTTCCCCATAGTATAATATCAGCTTGTTGCGAAATAGATTCAATCATCAGCCCACATATACTTTCAGAGAAGTCAAAGTCAAAAGTTTAATCGTATTTCTTAATCACTAAGATAAAAAGTTTCAGGAAGTTCTGAGTTGCGGTTTGATACTACAAAGGTGCCAGCTAAGTGGTTAATGAGACATGGGGGCGCTGCAGGAAGTTACGTTTACATTCCCTGAATTGTTCTGAAGAAATCCATTGTAAAATTTGTCCAATCGACTTCTGGTGCTTTGTGACCATTCGGCGAGGATCGATCTGCGAGGGAAGTGACACTTGTTCCTTATGAGAGCAGGCCGGACACTAAGTTCGCGTCGTGATTGGACGGTATTCAGTCACCAGTGATGTATAACCATGCAACGTGTAACGAGAATGCAAAGTACAACCTAGTGAGCCAAAGGTATGAACGTGGTGAAACAACGAGAGCATAGTTGAACGTGCTTCAGAAATGTTTGGAGGCTGTTTCTGCTGACTCGAGATTAGCAGTGAAGACCTTGCAGTTCCCGTGTCTGATTTGGACGTTAGAAATCAACAAGAACACCACGAATGCAGAGATTTACACAACAGTCCATTTGATTGAAACAGGAAAAATGCTACCAGAGCCCCTAGAAGAAGTTCACAGAAAGAAGAAAGAAATTAAGAACCTACATTGCAAGATGATCGAAGCAGTAACCTTATTGAAGAAGCATCTCGTGCGAAAGAACAGCGATCAAAGTGGTTCGTCTTCTGAAATTGTCTCTCCTGGTAAAACGAAACTTGCCCTTAAAGATGGCAACGTTTGCCTTAAAGATTTATCCCAGAGAACACTACACTTTGAACAGCATCACCTCCTTGTGTTCAACGAAATGATATGCTTCTGCAAGACAAAGAACTATAACCGATCCAATACAGCTACTAAATGGAGAGGAATACAAACTGCAGATATAGTGTCTTTGAAAATCTGTTCAAGAACAACCCTTTGTTTAAAGGCAAACACGAAAATATCCTCGTTCAAGGTCTTACTGCGTTTTGCGGACCAGAATGAGAGGGATGAATGGGCAGTTGCCTTCAATACGGCCCAGTCCTGGAACCTTGTAAAAGAAAGGACGTCAAAATGAACCAGCCAGTGGTATAGGAACACGCACCAGTAAAGACCAATTAGAACTCAATGAAATCAGTGAATCAAACACGGAATACTCACCGTGTAGAAAAAACAAAGAGAACGCTATATTCCATTGGCTTGATTTAGTTGAGACTTATGGATATTCAACAGAAGTTTTAAAACAGTCTCTTATTCTGATGAGTTGCTCGGTTTAACTAAATTGATAAAAAATAACTTATTTCATGTTTTTTTTTTGTGGTTTAGCAACGTCTTATTGGTTTATATACACTAGAAGTGTTATATAAGCGTGCATCCACCTGTTAAGTGGAACACATGTTGCTGGGAGGGAGGGGCATGTGTTGGGTTAAGTAAATTAGCAGTCAATATCATTTCAATAAAAGTTATTTATTTTCATTTCATTTCATTGTTGTCGTTATGTTCAGTATTATTCAGCTGTTTGGTACAACTAGTGATGAAGAACTAAATCATCAACTTAGTTCCAACTCAGTGTTTCAGTCGGCAATCCTACCAGCAACATATACAGTAGACAACAATCGTATATGGATCCCTTAAATACGTAGAAATTCCGTCGTTATGATAGTAATCAAAGAAGAATCTAACTGGCTTTTTGTACTAAAAAGCGCAAAACAACGGCGCCCCAAGCAAACTCTCGGTTCATGCATTGATTTTGAAATGTTTTTTTTTTTAAAAATCAGCTTCGGTGTCTAACTCAAGAGTTACCTGCAGTTATCACTTTTAAAGTTCTGGAGCTAAATTTCGGCCATTTAACTCACCGTGTAGCTAGACTGAATCAGTAAAAATAAAATTTGGAGTTTTGAAAAATTGGTAAACCATTTCAAGAGCTTTAGCTTTGGCGTTTAAACCAGCAATCAACGGCAGTCATCA
This sequence comes from Hydrozoanthus tunicans, assembly GCA_026413305.1. Lineage (NCBI taxonomy): Eukaryota > Metazoa > Cnidaria > Anthozoa > Zoantharia > Hydrozoanthidae > Hydrozoanthus > Hydrozoanthus tunicans. Next base: position 13,899 of record JAOBAT010087339.1, read on the forward strand.
CTTTTTAGTTCTGGAGCTAACATTCGGCCATTTTAAACCATCCTGTAGCTAGACTGCATCGTTGGCTAAAGTAAAACTAACGTTTCAAGTTTTGGAAAATTTGTAAGCCATTAAACTTTAGCTTTGCGTTTAAGCCAGCAATCGACGTTCTGGAGCTAACACCTGGCCATTTTAACTCGCTAGACTGCACCAGTAAAACTAATATTTGGAATTTTTGAAAATTGGTAAGGCATTGGGCTTTGTAGCTTTGGCGTTTAAGCCAGCAATCGACGAAAGACATCTTTCTTAAGTTTGTAGCTAACATTTGGCCATTTTAACTCGCCGTGTAGCTAGGCTGCATCAGTAAAACTTATACTTGGAATTTTGGAACATTGGTAAGCGATTGGGCTTATAGCTTTGGCGTCTAAGCCAGCAACCGACGAAAGACATCTTTCTTAAGTTTGTAGCTAACATTTGGCCATTTTAACTCGCCGTGTAGCTAAACTGCATCGGTGGAATAGTTAAACTAACATTTGGAAGTTTTGGAAAATTCGTGAGCAATTGAGCTTTAGCCCTTTGTCGAAACGCTATTTAATTCGATAATTGCCAATTTTTTTCATTCTTGACAAGCAGAGGATGTCAAAATGCAAACTGTTAAAGAATTGGGAAGAGAAAAAGGGCAGCAAAACTCGTACATATGAGTTTTGGTTTGCCGTTCAAATATCGTCTCAATAATGTTTAAACTTCCTTTGCAGCTAAACACATCCCCAATCCAAGCCCTCTCCCTTCTATTCATAAACTTCCAGTTTTTTTTTCGTTAATCATCCGGTTGTTCAGTGAAAAATAAAAACTTTATACCTCCTGATAACCAAACATGTCTTGTGTGTTTATTTACTCTTAAAAATAAATTAACCAAAAATAGGAAGCAGAAGTCGCAGAGGAAAACCTTTGGAATGTCGGTTTTTTGTGCTGTAATCAATTCAATATCAGTTGGAATATCGTCTTTATTATGCTGATTGTGCGGCAGTTTCCAGTTTCAACTAGTTTGGTAACAACAGTTTAACATGTATGTTTACTCTTTCAATCATAGTTATTGACAAATAAACAAACTCACACAATGACTCAAACAGCTCGAAGTTTTGATTACATTTGAACCATGAATTCCTTTTAGACCGTGAATCACAATTACCATGAGAACTTTAATGAAGAAATAAGTGGTCAACGCAGAACGTCAGAAAATGCGATAAAGAAGGTTTTTATTGCCGTAGATATTGCTTAGTTTGTCATTGATTTTCGTGTTTCTGCAATTGCAATTGGTTTTATAAATTATGCAGAAAAGAGGGACACGTATTAACCAAAAGGAAATTCTTTCTTACGTCGTGTCCTGTGTAGAAATATCTCGTGAGACTCCTGAACCGTGTCGGTTTCAGTTGAAATTTGCAGGCAACTCAAGAGTATGACTTAGTTATGTCGAATAGAAGCTACGTTTTGATTATGCCCAAGCCTTGAAATGGTTAACTTGTTCAACTATACCAACCGGAAGACTGACAACATGTTTCTTTCAAATATGAATTAAACACTGATCAACAAATGTCGTTTCCCGCTTTTCCTCTACTTTTTGCGGACAAGGAAAAGGTGTGTTGCCGCTTAGTTAGCCCTGTCGGTAAGGCGCCAGTCTGTCGTGCGGGAGGCCCGGGCTCGATTCCTGGTGCCGGACATTTTCCCTTGCTTTAACATCTGCAAACGGTTCTAAAGTCAACCTTCGTGGCTTCTCGGATAAGGGTGTTAAAACCGTAGGCCCTCGGAGTCCAATAATTGGGTTGTAAAACCAGTTGGATTCTCTGACTACCCAAGAGTAGTGAAACTAAATAAATAAATAAATAAACAAACAAACATAACACACTTTGTATAAGCAAAATCTCTCCGTTTAAAAATATATAAGGCTACAATTGTAGAAAAGTTATTATAAACAAACGTTTTCGGATCACTTGTCCATCTTCAGGTTATGAAACGCGGGTACAAAGTTTTCGTTTAAATGGATTGTGAAACAAAAGAGTCATTGTTAAGTAATTCCTCTAGGGAACAGGCAGAGTTCAAAGGACTTAATTTGTTTGTTTAAAGTAGGTTTCAAATTAGCAATGTAAATTGCTTCTTTGAACTTTCTCGCTTTCAAATGCGGTGCGGAATCCAGGGTTTTCCATATAAACTCATCAAAAATCTCTCCGAAAATTTCACTACTTCCAGTCTGCAATGTCAGACACAAAAAAGCGAAAACAATGCAGTTGGATGTTAGACATGTATTAAAAACTCGGACTCGTGAAACCTGAAGTAACGCCATTATGTTTCTCTTGTTTACGAAGCTCTTCTGTTTTTCCTTTCTGACCTCAAAGAATCATTTCAAAAGAGTGTCTTTTATGTTATTTCAGTATCCATGGTCAAATTATGAAAATTTCCTTACCAAAGTTACCCACCCTTCATACTGTTTCAGTATAGATGATCAAGTCCACTATTTTCTAAAACTGTTTTAAACTTTTACATACAGCAGTTATATATTTTTATTTGTTATTTAATAGCGTATAGATACTGAGTTCTAATGCAATTCAAGTAGTTTAATTTTAAAGTGTCCTTACCTGTGTGCAACTGCAATCACATTAGATATAATTGCTATTGTTATTACTTTTATTATTATAAACTTTTTTAAAAGTATTATTATAAAACCTATTATTATTAATATCATTATTATTATTATTCTAATTGTTGTTGTATTATGTTTAGGTTTACATTTCCGTTGAAGCTAATTCCTCCCCAATTACCAAATTCACCCACTTCCTTTCATAAGATTCCAATTCCTTTTTATTCATCACCCATGACCCAGATCGTCTGAGAAATTTTTACTAGAAAAGCAAACATATAAGCTAAAAAATTACGGAATGAGGGCATTTTCAGTGAGCGCACCATCGTTATGGAACTCACTCCCTCAAGAATTAAGAGATTTATGGATCAGTTTCTATTTTTAAACGAAGTCTTAAAACCCATCTTTTTAAACTTGCATATTTCTAGTTTTATTCATAGCTAGATTTTAATAGTTGGTACTTTTTTGGTAGGATTATGTATTTCATAGGATTATGTATATTGTAATTATTTAATATTTCGTGTAATCCTTGTGAAGCGCATTTGGGCTATAAGGAAAGTGCGCTATATAAATGCTTTATTATTATTATTATTATTATTATTATTGTTATTATTACTGTACGGCTGCTAACTTTGTAGAACATGAAACTTGAGATCTGCTGATAACCAAACACTTGTTGTGTGTTTATTCACATTTTAAGGAAAGGGAAAGTAGAAAGTAGAAGTCGGAGAGGAAAACCTTTGGAATGTCGTCTTTTTATGCTGTAAGTAATTCAATATCAGTTGGACTGTCGTCTGTATTGTGCTGTCTAATGATTAATTTGGTAACAACAGCTTAACATGTATATGTGCATTTTCAATCAAGCAAGTTCACTCAAGGTTTTTCAAGCGGCTCGAAGCTTTGGTTACAATCTCAAATACGAGATATACTTAATAACATGAATCATTATTCTTATCAAAACCAACTTAGACTACGAAATATAATAAAGATGACGCAAAACAACCAACGCTTCGAAAGGATTTTTGAAAATGCTTAACTAAGGTAAAAAATCGAAGTACGATTACAATGAAAACGTTATGAAGAAATAAGTGGTTAGTTCAGAACAATTCTAAGCGTAATGCGAAAAAGAGGGTTTTTATTTTTCCGACACTGCTTTTCTCTTTGGTTGTCAATATTTTTTATCTTTCTACAATTGTAACAGACCTGATAAATTACGCAGCACAGACCACATTGATACTTAAACGAAAATTATCATTTTCATTTTTATCATTATCATTTGATAAGTAAAGTTTTTTTTACGCAACTGTAGTAAAGACAAGAATTAGCGTCACCATGACACCATTTTCAAGACAAACTAAGCATACAAATTAATACAATGCTACAGCAATTCTAATATAATTATTAAAAACATTATTAGTATTAGAACTTTTATAATTGCTATTAATTCTGCTATCATTATCATTCTCATTACTGTGATAATTTTTATTATTATTATTATTATTATTATTATTGTTACTATTTTCACTGTTATTATAATTGTTATTAATGTTATGATACATTTTCAAGACAAACTAAGCGTACAAATTTATACAATGCTGTAGTATTTCTAATATAATTATTGAAAACATTATTAGTATTGATACTTTTATTATTGCTATTAATTCTCCTATCATTAGCATTCTCATTATTAAGATTATTATT
>JAOBAT010087350.1:0-11030 GCA_026413305.1 Hydrozoanthus tunicans
AAAACCTGATTGCAACTTCCAGTTCACCATGCAACTGAACAAAAAAAATTCAAGAGCATCTTATGAATGCACTGTCAAGGCCACTCGTAGACTCTGCTGTAGGTAACTCTAATGTGAACAAACTGCAGTTCGACTTGGTCAAATAGTATACTAGTTTGGTTGCATGCAGCGGGAGATAGCTAAAATTTAAGCGCAACATCCTGTAGTATTGGCCAATCGACAATAAGAATTCATCCATTGAATAATCAGAATAAAAAAATTATATAAATTTATCAACCCTTTTGCATTTTTGATATGATAAAGGCTAAAAATGTTAAAATTACTAAAAACCAAAGCGTTTTCGACTTGTTTTCATGAGTCGATGACGAGGTCTCGTTCCAGTCTCCATGCAATGACATGGCCATTTCGTTCCTAGCCTCAAGTTCAACTGCTCGCCCCCGGGCTTGACAACGATCAAACTACCCTCCCCCCGGGAAGGCCAGTATCGTCAAATGCCCAGCCCAGGGGCCTAAAAATTGTGTCAAATGCCCGTCCTATGCCCGCACACCCCCCCCCCCTCCCTGGCTTTACATTGATACGTGCATAATTAGGCTTTCATTTTTTCAACCGAGACTAATGGTTCACCATTCACCATTCTCTTAAGTGCTTGAAATATGACAACTAATGATAAATACCATTCCTCTGAACCAATTAAATTGAAGACTTTATGGAACTATATTAATTATAACTTTAACTTGTAATAGATGGCTTATGAAGTGTTATTTAGTGTTTGGCCCCAAATGTATTGAATGGCCCTAATGTAATAGATGGCTTCAAGTATTTAACAACTATCCCCAGAAGGGGAGGTGAATAGCTGTGGATATGTACTTCATTTTTAATTAAGAAATGAGAATTTTTTTTACTATTTCTAGCACGCATGCTTCATGTTTATTTAAGTTTTGTTTACATTCTTCAGGGTTTTTTGAAGAACATGGTAAATGTTGAGGATTTTAAGCAGATTTTAAAAGAAAAAATTTTGTCATAACAATTAAAACTGAAAACCCAAGTCTTGTTGTTCTCTTCTTGTTTTCTGGAATAGTTCTTCATTTAAAGCAATCATTTCCTCGTCTATAACTAACAGGTTATGCGACACCATTTTGACTACTGCCTCAAAATCAAATAATAGTTATCAATATTGTGAGATAGAGGAGCCAATTAGAGCATGCAAAAATGGATATTGGTTACTTTCATTTGTAAATACTAAAATGTAATAATGGTAAACTAGCTGTACATATTTCCTATGTGTTTACTTTTCCAGGATCTAAATCGGCAAATTGTAAAGTCTGACTCTGCAAGCTTTTGTATTCAAGAACTGGAGTTTGAAAGCCCAGCATTCACACAGAAAGGAGGTACTGGGTGATGGATCTTTGTTTTGTTAAAAAGAAAATTAGTTTGATGCTAACTTGGGTAGTGCATCAGCTCACTAGGATTACCATGAATTAAGCTTTGATTAAGTCAGCCTTCTCCAGCTAAAGGGCAGGAAAGAATTGCAGATTAATTACTAAATACTTAACTTAGTTTTTTATTTCGAGATGACATCAATTGTTGGTTTAATAATTTCAGAAATACAAGTCATCTGCAAGTCAGGATAAAAATTAATGTAAAATTCATGAAACTTAAACAAGGGAATGCAATGAAGCAGGGTGGGAATTTGTTGATTAATGATCCTTTTTTAAATTTGATGAGTGTTTCATTTTATCTTGAAGAAAGCACATCTTCCATAAATTCCAAACTAGCATGTCAGTGCACATGCAAAGTCTAGCCTCAAACTGATGTAAATATTCACAAATTCCAGCAAGAAAAGGTCTTGTTCAAGGCTCAGTGTATTGTTTCATTTTAAAATCGAGTTCCTCCATGCTGGAATTTATGAGTATTTTACTCCAGATTAAGGGGCTGTGCACTGGAGTTTTCATTATTATTATTACTTTTTATTACCATATTATTGCATAAAAATGAATGTATTTTACAGGTGAATAGTTACAGAAATCACAGGTAAATGTTGCTCAGAAGTAGTCCAAGCTAATCTAAGCTGAGCAACAAAAAATGTTGATATTAAGAAATTGCAGAGTTGCAGGTAATAAGTTCGGTAAAGAATAAGTTAACAAAAGAAAGAAAAAAGAAAAAGAACAAAAAAAGTGGGAAAATACTGTAAAATGGAAAAACAATGTTTTCAGAAGAAAACATGTGTTGCAAAGTACACACATTCAGTGTTCTGAGTATAGTTCTCTAACAATAATTCTTTCATTTTCTGTTTAAATGATTTCAGTGGAAGATTTTTAAGCTTTATATCAATTTGATTCCAAGTGGGACCCATGAACTTGATACTGAATTTGCCATAATTTGTTCTAATGTTGAAAGTCTTTTATCAGCATACTGTAACTGTGAACACAAAAAGGGAATATTGAGTACAAACACTGAAAGAGAGCTTGAAACAGTTCAGTAACCCCAATGTTCATGCCAGCACTTGTTTGATAAAGCCACTGACAATAAATCAATAAAAAAGTTATGGTACCAGTGGAAAGGTATGGGGTACTTTCTCTATTGGTATGATATGGTGTGCAAGGAGTCAAAATTGCCAGTTTGATATTTTTTAGAGGTTTTCAGAGAAAAACAAACTCAGAAAAATCATAATTTAAAGTGAATATGAAATGAAAAATTTTATCACTTAAGTGGATAGACCTTGTTAAGTGAGGTTCTTGAGATACTAACATTTCAAGTTCTCAACTAACGATATCATGTACGGTTCTATTTATTTAAATCTGCTGCCAATTTATAACTTTTGGGTAAATTTGAGCCAATATTGCACTTGTGATCTATCTACCTTAAGAAACATCAGCAGCCCAAGTTTGGCTTAAATACATCCAAAGGTTATGGATTGGCAGCAGATTCAAATGAAATGCAAACTTGTGTAATCATGTCTTAACTGTGGCTGCAACATACAGTCACAGTTAAATGTTTTACTACTTTTTTAAAATTTGCTTTAGAGCTGAACACGATTGAAGGGCTATTAGCCAAAGCAGTGACTGGACTTGAGAAAGAACAACCTGTAAGAAGGGTAAGCCGTTGATGTTAATGATGGTGCTTAATTAATGTTAATTAATTAATAATTAGTTAATGATGATGATGAAAACACTTGTGATTGTAATGATGAAGGTGATGATGGCGATGTTAGTGAAAGAAAACCTAATGTAAATTGTTATTGGTAATGGTGATGATGAATTATTCTTGGTGATTGTGATGATGGTGATGATGATGGTGATGGTAGTGAAAGAAATCCTAATCTAAGTTGTTAAATTTATGTTGGTAATAATGATGATGAATTATTCTTGGTGATTTTGATGATGGTGGTGGTGATAGAGACCTGACAGATGGTAGCCATTGCTCTGGCCATAGATTTGGTTTATTTTACTTTTTTTTAATAGCACTGGCTGTTCAGGACATTCATTTTTGCATGCCAATACTATGCTAAAGACTTTTATTATTTTCTATAATTGTTATTACCCTAATTTCCCGGTGATTACCCACATGGCAGATTACCTGCACCACTCTATTTTGGCCCCAAGAAGAAAAATAAATCAGCAGATTACCCGCACAAAAGGAAATATGCAATTTATGAGTGCAAGAACTCACAAATTTGAAGCAGTTTAAAATGTTTTAAAAGGCTCTCCTTGCAATTCCAAAGAAAAAGCATAAAATTTTCTTGTTGTTTAGCTGTCAATTCAATGGAAAAAGCACTCCTCTATCTATCCATTAACTCCTCACTTTTAATAGACAAGTTTCATATTCAATATAAAGAGATGTTTTCAACTTCACTTGGCTGAATTTTAGTTTTGCATCTTGCCATCGCAATCGCTCAGCACTTTTATACTGTTGCTTCCTTTTTAGGATATGTGCGTGAGCCCCCTGTGATACCAGGGGTACTGCATGTGTGCAATTAAAAGGAATAATAGTTTTAATTTTTGTTTTGCTTACAACATTAGGCATTGCAACCAGAGACAGCTCAAGCAATTGATTCAGTGATTGAAAAACTCAAGGATTGTCAAACTGGCAAAATGCACTTCACATTTATAGTGGATGACGCAGCTGGTAACAGTTACATTGAGAATCCGTTTGCTCCAGCAGATGATCCAAATATGACGCTCGAACACTATAAAAGAAATACAGTACAGAATGAGAAACTCGGACTTCAGGAGGAAGAAGGTATTGCCTAAAACATATTAAGTACTTTTTCAGCTTTGCCAATATAACAAAATTTTACTGTGTTTAACAACGCTAAATGTCGCAAACAAAAAAAAGGCAGTGAATTAAGCCACATCATGTAAAACAAAATACTGCACTTACACTTATTGTACTTATTTTAGTTTATTTACTCTTTCAGTCCTAGCAAGTAATAAATGTTGTATTTTCTCCTTTTATAACACATACAAAATAAGACATTTGGTTGTGAGAAAACGAATATTGATTTTAAAAACAAAGAAAAAACCAAAATTATTCAAAACTTGTTAAAGGGCAAATATGGGCTCTTGCTGGGAAAAGTTACCGGTACAACTGGAACTGAAAGGTTTGATTACAAGTAGTGTAAATACTATGTACTTGTGATGCAAGCTGTGTCAAATATGTTAACTACTTAAAATACCTAATACATTAAAGTGCAAAGGGCTATAAAATCTGTGGTATATCTCACTTGGTTGTTTGTGAAAACATAAAGTGTTGATGTTATAGTACAGTGTATGAAAAGATACATGTTGAAACTGGTGAATCCTCGATCATGTATTAAGTAGTTTTGCTTTGAAACACAAAATTGATGTAATGTACAAGTTAGCTTCTACCAAACCAAGAAAAGCAGAAAAGATTTCGAAGTTCCAAGAATCATGTCAGTTGTCAGTCTGCTTAGTTTCCTGGCAGTGAGTGAAGAAACACAGTCATGAACCATTTCAATGTTATTTTTAAACTGAAATAAAAAATCAACAACACAGCCTATCTCTTTTTTCTGTTTTAATCTATTCCACAGCATAGCCCAAGTGTCTAAACTGGGTTTATTGCATTTTAAATTTGTGTTCTCTCCTGGCAAGAGGCATACTTTTTTTAATTGCTTGTACATGTAAATTAATATATATTTAAGTTCACTTTGATCCTTGCCCAGAGTTTGTTATTTAAACTTTTTCTTTTGTTTAGACACTGGCATTTTGAAAAATAAGTGTTTTATTATGTTTAATTATTTCAGAAAGCAATAAGCCTGAAGCTGACAGCTCAGAAACTTTAAAAGAAGAGGTAATAGCTTAAAGAACTTCAATTTGTAATTGTTAGTGTCTGAAATTCATTTAAAAAAATTTACAAACGTTAAAGAGTTTTGAGAGTAACAATCTGTTGAAAAAAAACTGATTCTAAGAATTTGAATTTTTGAACCTTATTAATCACATCGCAGTGATTAAGCATATCAGATTAAATGGCTGCTTATTGCAATGGGCACCTCATCTATCTAAAGACACTAACGGAAAGAAAATAATCAATTAATTTTTGTACAAAATAGTTTGATATGAAACATTATTTTGTATATGCCAGTTCGACAATTTCAGAGACGTGTGCACAAGTCGGGATAAAATGTAAATTCATGAAACTTAAACAAAGGAACACAATGGTAATTCATTATTATTCCCTCTTAAGTTTGATAAATATTTTATTTTATCCTGACATGTGCTTGTGCTTCTAAAATCCAAACTGGCTTATTGTAAACAGGTAATGCACAGATGGTAAAACTACGATTACACCTAAGTAGTATAGTAGGGACCGAATTAGCCTTATTTTTGAGGAGCCATTGAGGAGCGGCATAAATTATCTCTGGGATGATGTCATAGCTCATGAATAAAATGCAGAGCCAGTGCAGAGCATGCATAAAGTATCTTTTGTTATGAAAATGATCCCAACGGTCGTTGTGCCAAATGCATTAATTATGCAAAACAGCAATGGTTTTGGTTCGTTGTGATTGGTTCGTGCATGAAAGTATTGTTTTAAACCATGACGCCATGTTTCTATATTTATCTTGGATGAGATGCTATACAGCTAGTGAGGCTACGGAGTATTTCCTTTTTTCGAAAACTGTAGAAATTGTGCTTAGTTTTAAAAAAAGGAAAGGGAGTCTTAGAACTTATGCAAGTTCAGGAAAGAAATAACCACATTGTTGCGAGGAAAAAGTAGGTAACTAAATCCCCTATTGTTTTGTTTTTGACGGCTGTCAGCGCAATTTTGCATATTAAATGAGGTTGAAATGGTTTAGAGAGGTTTTGTATCTTAGAATTCGTTGTTTTCATACTCTCGATTTCTTAGACTATAATTTATAGTCAAACTAGGTTAGACTATGTGTTAGACTATGTTAGACTTTGTTAGTCTATGTTAGACTATGTGTTAAACTATGTTAAATTAGCTATGTTTGTCTCTTTCTTTTTTGTACAGGTGTTAACGTTCCAGAATAACTGCAGCAACTGTAACTCCCCAGTGGAGACACGCATGAAGGTTGTTAGTATCCTTTGTTAATGCAACAACTGAAGGGTTTTGGTAAATATTTTAAGTTATAGTATAATAACCTTTAACAGCACGACCTCATATACAGGTATTGCTAAAGCAAAATTTACATTCAGCGAAAGAACCAGGAGCGTGTCTCTAATATCAACCTGCTAAAGTTTATGTGGAAATGAAAAGACCAAACCCTCTCACCCTTCCCAGTGAAGAAGACTCGCTGTCTTATATCTTTAAAATTATAAAGAGAAGATGAAAAGTTGATGGTGTTCCTTTACAAGTACACAAAGACATTCCACACTTCAAGGAAGTGGTAATAATGGCAACGAGTTGTGATGCTTGTGGCCACAGAACCAATGAAGTCAAATCTGGCAGTAAGTTTTTTTTCAGCATTTTACTAAGTTGTTAGAAAATGCTCAGACAGGTTCAGACATGCCAACCTTGAAAGACCTAAAAACTTAGGTTATTAATTTTTTACTCTCCTAAAAACTAAAGGTGTTAGAGAAAACTTAAAAATATGACTGTCAAAGACAGGTACCTTTGTTTCCAAAGTAAATGTCTTGATTTTAACCCAGGGACAATTCAGCATATTTGCCTGAGCAAAGATATGGCAAAGATGTTCCGATTTTCAAATTGTTGTCGTAATGGCATATTGGGAAGTAAAAAAGTGCTGGAAGTTGACTTAAAATCTCTTGTATAAAGCGCTGAGCATCTTAAATTTCGTTCGTCTTAAACTGTTTATCATTTTACGACGTAACATGTATATGAAACATATAAAGGTTTGAATAAATTTGTCTCAATTCCGGCAAAAATCGTATCAAATGGACCGATTTAGGTGCGAAACCATTTCAGTTGGAAGGCCCCTAGGTTGATAGTTGGTTGCTGGTTCCCCTCTATCAGTATGTTAGGAGCAGAGCAAGTAACAAAACCACATAATTGCGTCACAACCCTTGTAAGGGTGCTTTGGTTGTCACTGAAAAATCCTTCATGTAAGATCCCTGAATGCACTAAGGGCACTTTGGTCCTCACCTTTGAAAAGTCTTCATGTGTGATTACTTGTTGTACCAAGAGGCCTTTTGGCCCTTACCACTGAAAAATCTTCATGTACAATCACTGATTGCACTAAAGGTGCTTTTGTCCTCACCATTGAAAACTCTTTGTGATGGATAACTGATTGTGTAAAGGGGTGCTTTGGTCCTCAACACTTTTAAAAAGTCTGTTAGGGATAACTAATTGCATTAAGGGGTGCTTGATAGTCCTCACCATTGAAAAATTTTCATGAGCGATAACTAATTGCACAAAAACTTTGCTTTGGTCCTCAACACTTAATAATCTTCATATGTTATCCGTTTTTATACCAAACGGGTGCTTGGTCCTCCACACTGAAAACTCTTGATGTAAAATCCCCGATTGCACTAAGGGATGATTTGGTCCTTGATACTAAAAATTCTTGATTTAAGATCCCCGATTGCAACAAGGGATGCTGTGGTCTTTTGTCCTCACCAATGAAAATTCTTTATGTAAGATGCCTGATTGTACCAAGACTACTCTGGCCCTCACCACTGAAAGGCCTATAAACAATCCCTGTTTGCACCAAGGGACTGTGCTTAGCCCTCACCTTCAAAAATTCTTCATGTACAACCCCTGAATACACCAAGGGGCGCTATGGTCCTCATTCTTGAAAAATCTTCATACCAAATCCCTGATTGCACCAAAGGGTGCTTTGGTCCTCACCACTGAAAACTCTTGATGTAAGATCCCTGATTGTACCAGAGTGCATTGGTCCTCACAATTGAAAAATCTATAAACAATCCCTGTTTCCATCAAGGGTTAATCTGGTCTTTACCTGATTGCACCAAAAGGTGCTTTTGTTCTTACCACTGAGAAAGTTTCATGTACGATCCCTGTTTGCATCAAAAGAATTCTTTGGTCCTCAGCACTGAAAATTCTTTATACACGATCCCTGATTGCACCAATTGCGACACCCTTTAGTTCTCACTACTGAAAATTTTCATGTGAGATACCTGATTGCACCATTGCTAATTGTATGTTTTATAGGTGGAATTGAACCCAAGGGAACAAAACTAACATTGAACATAACAGACCCCGAAGACCTCAACAGAGATGTATTGAAGGTATGTGTCACATGTGTCGTTTTTGTCATATAGGTTTTCCAGACCCTATTAGCAATGGATATGGCAAATTCCTGTTTTCCTTCAGACCTAAATGGATGCCCCTGTTTCCTAATACTTGAATAGATTGTTGCTCACCCAAAAACAATCACCCCAATTCCACATTTTGTGCACAGCAACAAAATAACCACAGATAACTGAAATTTTACTTGATTGTTACAAGATCACAAGTTTCACTGTTAAAGTGCCTATGAAATAAGTGGATAGACCTTCTAATTGAGGAACAGCGGCGAAAACTTTTTGTCAAAATCTATTATGGTTCTCGAGATATTAACATTGTTGTTTTCAACTGATAACATCAGTTGTTGGAAAAGCAAATTTTCAATATCTGAAACCTGCTACCACTCCTTAACCTTTGCACAAAAATTAGTAACTATTCTGAAGAAAATCTCTAGATACATCATCTGCCCAAGTTTGGCTTAAATTTGTCAGAAGGTTATGGTTTGGCCACAGACTTCAAAATTTGAAATTGTAAGTTTGCCTGTCCAACAACTCAAGTGATCAGTTAACTGTTAATATCTCAAGAAGTGAAAAGATTTCAAAAATTTTTTCACCGCTTTTCTTCATTTAGCAAGATCAAACTATCTGACGTAAAAACTATTTCACGTCTTAAGCAGTAGATAATAGAGCTTGGAATGCCTTTTTTGATCAGTTAAATGGTTTCCAAGTTAACAGAAAGTAGCATGGATAAGGACATTAAACCATAGGTCCCAGATGGCAGACCACAAGGGTGTTCTTGAGTGTCTTGTTGCTTGTTGTTTCGTGACTCCTTTTATGTTAAAAAGTCATAAACAATAAATAAACCTGGCTTTGTAGAAACTACTTTATTATGGCCCTTTTCATGTAATTGCCATAAGTAAATCGCATATGTTTACCAGTCAGAAACATGTGTGGTAGAGGTTCCTGCAATGGACTTCAAAATGCAGTCAGGCACTCTTGGCGGGAGGTTCACCTCGCTGGAGGGACTGATAACGAGTGTCATTGACCAGGTGAGAAGTATTTTCTCAAAGCTGGCCAGGGACAAGAACAGGGTTCATACGGGCCCTGGAAAACCCTGGAAAATTTTTGAAGCCCTGGAAAAGGCCTGGAAATTTTTTTATTAAGCCCTGGAAAATTTCATAGAATCTTCTTGAAAAAACAAGATTTCCCGAATGTTGCATTGTTTTTCGTTTCTAAAACCAACTATTACTTAATTATCGTTGTTATATTAAATCCAATAAATACAAGTTTTCATGACATTAATTACTAAAACGTTGTTTAAACAGGTGATTTTGAACGTTAATATTTTTATTCTGGGTTTAAAAAGTCCGGGAAAAGCCCTGGAAAAATGAAAATATAGCCCTGGAAAACCCTGGATTTTTTAAGGTTTGAAGGTGTACGAACCCTGCAAGAACCATTTGACCTAAATATGAAATTCAATTATTTAAAACTTGCAAATATGGGTTTTCAGTTTTAGTTTTAGTTTAATAGTGCAAAATAAAAGTTAGCCAAATCCAGGCATGGCTTATCAGCGGGTCGTTATGTTACAATAAGTGATCTGAAACGGTTTGATTCGATGACCATTGAGGGTAAGTGAGGGACTAGGTGGAAGTTCTGTAACAGTATGCACGCTCCTTAATTTCTCTTGAATGTCCCGATAAATTCTCGCAATAGACGCAGTTCTCTGCTAGCCTTTGAGCAGGGCTCGATGCATTGCTGTAACCACGACAGGTTTGTAGTATTGTGAACTCCGAGGAATTTATTGATTGTCACTTGGATGACGTTGATTCCAACCATTGAATAGATTGCTGTTTCACTAAGGTAATAATAAGAGTGTAGAAAATGGATTTCAAATCGCATTTGAAGTGCAGAAACATTTGTGCATAGAGGATCCTACTTGTGTTAACCACATTATAACAAAAAGTTCCTTAAACATCCTTGCAAACAAACCAAGGCTAAGAAAGAAAAAATAAAATCACAAAACACACACCCTAATTAATTAATCCAGTTTATTGGGCGTCTCAGTAATTGATGTTTCAGAAGCCAAGAAAACAATATTGTTTACCAAATCTTGTCAACATAGTAAGCAATTAAGTATTGATCTTCATTACTATCTTCACCAAAATCAACAACAACAGTGACATTGTCACCTGCATCTTACCTTTGTTATCATTATTACTGTTATCATTACTTCTCTTATTATCATAATCAGACCTGATCCATACCACCTTCATTATTACTGTTATCATTACTTCTCTTATTATCATAATCAGACCTGATCCATACCACCTTCATTATTACTGTTAT